>CAIGQW010012936.1:6163314-6175568 GCA_903798125.1 Danio choprae | reverse complement strand
TTTTTTTCTTCTGGAGAAAGTCTTATTTCTTTTATTTCGGCTAGTATAAAAGCAGGTTTTAATTTTTTAAAAACTGGCGAATATTAATAGCCCCCTTATGCAATTTTTTTTGTCTACAGAACAAGTCACTGTTATACAATGACTTGCCTAATTAACCTAACTTGCCTTGTTAACCTAATTAACCAGGCCTTTAAATGTCAATTTAAGCTGAATACTAGTATCTTGAAAAATATCTAGTAAAATATTAAGTGCTGTCATCATGGCAAAGATAAAAGAAATCAGTTATAATTAAAACTATTGTTTAGAAATGTGTTAAAAAAATCTTCTTTCTGTTAAACAGAAATTGGGGAAAGAAATATGGGGCATAATAAAAAATCTGGAGGGCTAATAATTCTGACATCAAATGTATATACGAAATAAATATGCAGAGTACACAAAAATTATGAAAATAAGTTTTTTTTGGATTAAACTTTTCACATCACTATGAATATCAAATAACTTAATGCTCTTGGTCTTAATTTTATTGTTTTAGTTGCTAATGTAGTACAGAAAAGCAAAGCAAAGCAAACCTTTATTGCAAAATTGTTTTTATTATGCATTTAATAAATTGTTTAAGAGAAAATGTTGCTGTCCATGTACTCACCCCATTTACTTATAGATATCTTTGCATGGCATGCAGGAAACCTTACATAGTCATTGTGTGCAATAAAATAGTGACTGCAATAAAATCAAGACAACATTGTCACATAAACACCAGCCTGAACAGGTAAGTTGTTAGATGAGATTATAAACAAAAGATTTGAACTATTGCGAGCTTCCATAAAAAGAGTATTCCAAAGATAGGGAGCCGCATAACTAAATGCCGTAACCCCAAAGTTGCAATTCATTTTACAATTCCTGTTAAACAGTTGAGTTTTTACTTTTTTTTAAAAATTCATTCAGCTGATTTTCAGGTCTGGCACTTTTAGCTTAGCCTAGCATAGTTCACTGTATTGGATTAATGAGGAGCAATGCTATTAGTCAAGGCTAGATAAGTTTTCAGGTCCTGCATAATATAATTTGTCTAGCTTTTTTTAAGGGGGACTGTCCCTTTAAGAGGAACTGTTGTGGTTGATTTCCTGCCATGTACTGTGAAAATTACTGCAAATTTGACAACAACTTGACATCTTGAGAGTGACATCTCTGATTTGTTCCCATGTATTTTTTTTCCATAAGATTTGTGGTGTCCTGTTTTTCTCCCTCAATATGAATTATCCTCTTAGGGATTCAAATGTGGTATATTTCCTTTCCCATTTCCTTTGTTGTGTTTGGATAGTTCTGCTGCTATTCTGTGAACTATGTTAATGTGTAACATGATGGTGTGTAGTGTGAATGTCATTTCTTTAGCAGTTGTTTCTGAGCCCTCAGTATAATTTGGTTGACCCTTTTGGCTTTTGCAGTGGTTCCCAGGAATAGACTATTATGTATGAGCCCATGTTTGGGGTTAAAAACCTATGATATTTCACACAACAACACTAAACATACCAAAAATAAAAGTAAATAGAAAATAGTGAATTTAAATTGTCAAAACATTTAACAGTATTTGCCTATTAGGCTTTGATAAGACATAAGATCATGACAACAGCTGAACAATGATGAAATTGAATGCGTGGTTCAGAAATCAAAAGGTGTTTATGGGAAGAAACGCAATACTATCAATGAATCCCATATGGAAAGGCAGAAATATCAGTCTGGGCATAAAATGTAACCTGGTCCAGGTGATTGTATTCCCCATATTTATGTAAGGGGGTGAAAGCTGGGCAGTGAAAAAGAAAATCGATTTGTTTGTGCTCTGGTGCTTGCGAAGACTCCAGATTCTGTGGACGGCGAAAGTAATGTACAAAGAAGTGCCAGAGCGCATCAAATACGACTTTTCATTAGAAAGAAAAATAACAAAACAGGTTAGCATACTTTGAGCATGTACTGCGTTCCAGTTCATTGGGAAAAAACAATCATGCTTGGGATGGTCATTGGCAAAAGAAGACCAGGTCATCAATCAAAGCTGACACAGGCCTTTCAATTCAATTCAGCTAAATTCAAGTTTATTTATATAGCGCTTTTTACAATGTAGATTGTGTCAAAGCAGCTTAACATGTTCTAGTAAAGTCCAGATTTCAGAGTTTAATGGAACAAAAGAAGCAGTACGGGATTGGGAAGCATGGAGAGCACTGGCCTATAGGATCGGCAAGAGTTGGAATCAACTGAATGGCTAACATCACCATGCATAATATACTTACATTAAACTATGTGGTTAATTTGCTACCTTTATAAAACATCTGTCATCATTTGTTGACATGACACTTTAATTCAATTATTTGTTAGTCTATTTAGTGCAATTAAGTCATTCTTAAGTCTGCATTTAAAGCACGCGACACAAAAAATGACTTGCTGCTTGTTGAAACTACTTATTTAAAATTAGTTGAAACAACACAATTCTTAAGGCTTTTTGGGGCGACTTAATTGTTTTGTTCAATCCACTTAAATTTGTAAAAATGATTAAGTTAACTTAATTGATGTGTGTTGTAACAACATGAAGGAATTGTGTGAAACGCAGCATTTTTTTACAGTGCATGTAACTTGTTTGATTAACGATAAAAATAATCTTTTTTTTATTTGTTGTTATTAAAAAATATACTTCATTTATACAGAAGTTCAATCTGCAAGATGTTTTTTTCATGCAGTTTTACGTTCCAACTGCTAGAGGTCCAAGATTTACAGCTTTAAGCAACTTTGTACACTGTAAAAAATGTTACACGATCAATTTGTGTTGGGACAACATAAAGGAATTAAGTTAACTTATTAGTTTTTACAAATTTAAGTGAATTTAACATAAAACAATTAAATTGCCATAATAAAAATGCAAGAATTGTATTGTTTCAGCTCATTTTAATTAAGTACTTTGAACAAACAGCAAACGTCATTTTTATGTATGGCAAGCTGTTTTATCATTCATGAAGCATATAGTATCTATTGCACCACCCTTGCACTCAGTTATCAGAATGCAGTGTTGGGTAAGTTACTTTTAAAAAGTAATCGATTAGAAATGACTGATTACTACTCGAAAATTGTAACCTGATTACATTACTAATTACGTAATGTAAAAAGTAATCAGATTACTAATTGCTTTACTTTGAAGTTACTTTTAAAACATATAAAATATACCTATAATAATACAAAATATACTGCAGCTCTTTCGGTAATTTAATATTCACTGAAAAACATTACAATGGGTTGATCACAGCAGCTTGACATATTCAAAAGAGCTAAAGAGATAGTTCACCCAAAACTTAAAATTCCCTCATCATTCACTAGTTTCAAACCTGTTTGTCTTTCTTTTTTTTTTTTTGAAACACAAAAGAACATGAAGAAAACTGGATACCTGTAACCACTGACATCCATAGTATGCAAAAGCACGGCAGTGTTTGGTTGTTCTGTGTTTGTCTGAGGTAACTAGTCTACCGAAATGTGTATACTCCTTACAAAGTATGAAACTGATCGGTCAGTTCTTCTCACGTCACACGTGGTTTTTCAACTGGTGCGCCTGCGGGAAATGCGAACGTGCGCAATATGCGCTTCAATATGCGCTCCTGATATGCTCCCGAACGGCCCCATAAGCAGCAACTCTTCTATTCACATTCAGAAGATACCTTACTCCTTCACTTCAAGATCACTTACTCCTGATCCTGCACAAAAATTCAATTTAGCCTGTTTAAGCTGAGTTGGGCCGCTGTGTTTTTGTGCACCGGCTTCCTCTTTGGCGATGAGTATTGACTTAGAAGGCTTTCTGTTCGAATGCTTGAACAAGTTGCTGGTCAAGTTAAAAGCAGTCGAAAGTTCTTCAGAGACTGGACATAGACTGAATTTCACAACAATATTTTTGTTTTTACGCTCAAAGAAATCAAAGTAATGTCTGTATTTCCACTTGAAGAAGCAGCTGCTCTTGTCAGCAGCTATTTCAGCTCGCGTTCTCCAGCAATTTGAATGCGCTTGCTTATTAACTGACGCTGCAGCGGAAAATGGGATTTAAAAGAAGCATTTTTTTTCTTATAAATATTATATTTGTAACGTATGTAACGCAATTACATTGACTTTAGTAACTGTAAATTACACAAATGTAAAATGTAATGTAATGCTACATTACTGCGTTCCTCAAAAATGTAGTCAGATCACGTTACACCCAACTCTGTCAGAATGCAATTTTTTGTGTTCACTTAAACCGTGACTGACTGTAATCATGTGAGATTGTTCACACAATTGATATTTTGACACCTGTTTGTGTATTTGACTGTTCAGGCAAGGAGAACTTACTGCTCACTCTCTGATGGAATCAGGATTGCATGGCAGAGAGCTAAGGGTGTGAGTTCAGATGTGAGTTCATTCAGTTCGATTCTGCCTATCTCTGGTACTTTTACTGCAAGTTTATCAAAACTGAGCTTAGTTACATTTGTTTAGGTTGTTCTCATGGGACACTATAAGTAGAGCTGAAATATGGGACCATCCTGGGAAATACAGGACATCTGTTCATCCAATTAGGGGCTAACTGGGGCTATAGCCACCCATAGCCCCAGTGTAGTGCTGTCATTGCTTAATGCACAGTTATTCTGCATTGTTTTCATCCGTGACCATGGATGACGCAGATGAAAATGCAGACTGTGGAATCCCAGCTAAAGAAGCCACAGTACATTGAAAAGAACTGGAGGACCAAAACGTTTGCATAGACCTGGTTTCCTCCTTGTTGTGGGCTGCAAGTCTTGATCTCTTTACTGCACATGTTTTAAAGGGCTCCTATTATACCCCTTTTTACAAGATGTAAAATAAGTTTTTGGTGTCTCCATAATGTGTCTGTGAAGTTTCTTTTAAAAATACCCATCAGATTATTAATTAAAACCTATTGAAAATGTCAATGACCTGAAAATGACCCTTGATTTAAGGCTAATTTAAGTATACACAGCATCAGATGTCAGATAGGCTCAGAGGCAGAGGCCCAGTTACAAATACCAAAGTTAAGACTGAACCAGGAAGTTTCCGTATGGTTATATGATGCAGTTGTTGGGGAGTTTATTTAGCCTTTCTGTAACGATGAATGAGCCACACACAAATGCCGTTAAAAAGTTTGCTGTGTGTTATTAATACACACACACACACACACACACACACACACACACACACACACACACAAAAACACATGTTCGTTTAACATGATGCACTGATTTCCACTACTCATGGTCAAATGTGATAGGATGCCCACCATACCAGTAAATAGGCCTACTGTATCTGCTGTATGGAGAACCATTAGTTACTGCACAAAATAAACTTGATCTAGCATCTGCAAACCATAGACTCCACTATGCTAACTGACATTCACACAACTGTGGTGATTCAAGCGGAATTATGAATTACATTGCGATTTTACTGTCTTGATTTACAAGATTCACCGATTTACCGGTCAACGCTTGACAATTTTACCATAGACCGGGGGTGGTGGCGGTGGTTCGTAGGTTGCTAGGCAACCATCAACTGTTTTCTCAGAGGATGACAGGCTGACAAAACATTGCTGTCACCCTGATACAAGTTTTATTTATGGAGAAAATTACAAAGCAAGTGCAAGTCACACACCTCTATTGGAAGTAATGAACTTGCGCAAACTCTAGAAAAGATGCGATATGCGAACGGCCCCTAAAAGGCTGCCATCATTTGCGATTTCCAGCAGTTGATCTTCCTGCACAGACATGGTGGATTCACCTGATTTGTTGATAAATGGGTTGCGGATCCATTCCTTTGCAGTTCTCGAGTCCATCACTTGGACTTTTTCCCTACGCAAAGAAACTTTCCAAAGACGTCTGTTTCTTACTCATTTTGCTGCTATTGGGTTAAATTTGGGCGCTCAAGTGACCGAGATGTAAGCGAGAGAATACGGTCATTTTCAGAATAAAAGATTTTTCAAAATAAAAGATCATTTAGACTCAGATAATAAATAAAGCGGAAATAATTAATGATTTCAATTGATCCACGGACCGGTACCGGTGGTTAAGAACCACTGATTTACTTGACAATAATTTCAAAATGCTATAAAAATCACAAAGTGTACTACTTATTCTTGTGGTAAAGCTGGATCACAGATAGTTGGAAGAGATTCAACTTTTTATCCCAGTTTCAATGCAAATCCTGCCTTGTGGACATAATCATACATGCTAATACTGAGAAATAGTGATATGAACCCACCAATCAATATCAGTGGGCGGGGAAACCACACTGCTTCATCATGGTGTGGTTGACCTCGAAATCGATGGGTTTTGGATCCTGGTTTAATTGTAGGAGAAAAAAAGATGTTTATAAAACTCTAATATGGCTGTGCAGTGTACACATTATACTACACACATTTCTGTCCAAACAGTTTCCAAAAGTAGATTTTGCAGGATAAGTGGCCTTTAAGTCCAAAAGACATCCAACCTCTCCTGGAAGTGATTCCCTGATGTCTGCAGATAAGACACAATATCACAGAAATCATGGAGGCATTACATTTGTTAGGTTACATGAATAGCACGGTGAAGATATTTTCAGCGCATATTCTAGCAGGCAATTATCCCTATCTCTCTCTCACTGACATTCTTTGAAGAGTAAGACTGGGACACACCAAGCTAACGGTCTACCGTTGGGCAGTGTTGGGCTACAGCGAGCTTCTTTCTGGCTAGTTGGTTTGGTCTGTTTTACACATCATCTCTTGTTGGATTAACCTGGGATCAGTTTAGCCCAATTCAACGATAGGGGTCTGGATGCAGACCTGGTGCAGTTGCAAGATGAGCTGCATGTAATGCTTTTAATGCCACACCTACTGTAACTCAACCCCTAACCCCTCACAGCGACGTCACTAGCTTCATTTAGAGCATTGTGTCTAACATTACAAGTCTGAGATATCTAGTCTCAACTTGCAAATCAAAGTCTGCATTCAGATACTATTGAATTCAGCATTTAGAATCGGCATCAGCCATCGGCGAAAGAAAGCACTCTGATTGGTTATTCAGCAACAATTCAGAGCACTAGAACAAAAACTAAAGTCATGAAACCAAGCAAATGATTCAAATCACGAGGGAACACAAAGAAGCCTGCTATAAATTTGCTGCATGTCTCAAATATCTGTAAATGATATGGATTATTAGATTATCAGACATATTTGCACGAGTGAATCCCTCTGTGGTGAGTGGCATGCACATTACACATTACTGTAATAATGGCACTAAACGCTGCCTTGTTTGTGGTTTGCAAGTGCGCATTACAAGTTCTGGTTTCCCTTTGTGGAATGAGAAAACAGTTTACTGCCCCTCGCAAGTGTGGAAAGAGATCCTTTCTCGCAGGTGCAGAACATGTGCTCTCGTTTCAGTTGGATGCCATCCAATTGGTGTGTTCACGTGCAGCTTTTTGGTCAAGACAGGACCAGACTTGGCCAATACGAGCTGACAACACAGTTGGTTTTCATTGACTTGGTGTGTCCCAGGCTTCACAGTTTCAGAGGGTCAATGTAGAGACTGGAGCTCAGACGCCCGAGAAGAGGCTGGGGGGAAGGAAGAGCTCAACATAAACGAATGGACAAAGTGATGAGAGCAGCCGGGGGAGTGAAGATTTTAGGTGTTGTCAAGACAATGACTTACCAAGGTGGAGCTGGTGGGATGAGGGGCCACTGTTGGAGACCACGGAGGTGTGAGCCAAGGTGGAGGCGATGGGTTGTAGGGTCGAGGTGGAGGCAGCAGCTCAGAGACAGGAGACCGAGACGAAGGGCCCACCAATCATGTGATTGCGAACACTCCCTACTATCTCCTCATGAGCTCAGGGGAAAAACCTGATTTTACCAAGTGCAACGTGTTCTATGTTGATCCTGGAACAATATTCCAATCAACCAATCAGATTTAAATGATCTTAAATTTCACTTTTGCTTTATAGACAAGTAAAAAATATTGTCTTGTTTTTTAGAAATAAAGTCAATATTAAGTGAGTTTTATCTTCATTCATTCATTCATTTTCTTTTCGGCTTAGTCTCTTTATTAATCTGGGGCCGCCACAGCAGAATGAACCACCAACTTATCCAGCATATGTTTTACGCAGCGGATGCCATTCCAGCTGCAACCCATCTCTGGGAAACATCCATATACACTCATTCACTACGGACAATTTAGCTTACCCAATTTACCCATACCACATGTCTTTGGAATTGTAGGGGAAACCGGAGCACCCGGAGGAAGCCCACACAAACACAGGGAGAACATGCAAACTCCACACAGAAACGCCAACTGACCCAGCCAGGGCCCGAACCAGCGACCTTCTGGCTGTGAGGCGATTGTGCTACCCACTGCGCCACCGTGCTGCCCGAGTTTTATCTTAAAGCAAGCAAAATAGTCTGCCAATGGGGTACAAAACATTGTTTTTGCTTTGAAATAAGATTATTTTACTTACTCCATTGGCAGATTATTTTGCTTTTAAGGAAAAAAGCACTTTATTTTGACTTATTATTTCTGAAAACAAGACATTATGTTTTACTTGCCTAGAAAATGCTTCTTGATTTAAGAATTTTTGATATTTGAACTAGAAAAAAGACAACGCTATGTAAGAAAAGCACCTTTTGCAGTGTAGGGTCTCTCCATCAGTACTGGGTTCTGGCTGGTGGTCAGTGCAGCATTCTGCAGTGGGGCTGGTGTCATCCTTGGCTGATCCGACAGTTCATTATCATCCGCAAGACATCAGCACCCACTTTGCGAAGTTGATAAAGCTCCCTCAAGGGCCCTACCCAGACAACTGTACCCATGTGGCAGTGTTGAGTCTTTAGTGCAGATAATCAAAGGTATACATCCAGGAAAAGAGTCTGAAGGGTGAGACAGAGAAACGTCTCCTAAATGTTCTTCAAAAAAATGGCTATCCTGCTCATGCAGGGCTACAGCAGCAAAGTGATCCAAAATAAAAATAATAATTAAAAAAACAAAAACATACTGACTGGGAAAAGAAATGAGAAAGGAAAAGGGGATGCACATATTTTACAGTTTAAACTGCTTTTGAGACGGTTATTCTGTCAGGCTGCAGTGAGAACCTGAGGGCATGAGTAAGATTCACAAAAAGCTTTCACAATGCAAAAAACAGATATCCAGACAGTCAGGCAGAATGTGAGATACATCAAGATCAAGATGGTAACTCATTCATTTTCCTTCGGCTTAGTCACTTATTTATCAGGGGTTGCCACAGCGGAATGAACCACCAACTATTACAGCATATGTTTTACGCAGCAGATGCCCTTCCAGCTGCAACCCAGTACTGGGAAACACCCATACACTCTCACATGCACAAACGCACTCACTACGACCAAGTGTGCTTACCCAATTCACTTATAGCACATATGTTTGGACTGTGGGGGGAAACCTGGAGCACCCAGAGGAAACCCACACGAACAAGGGGAGAACATGCAAACTCCACACAGAAATGCTAACTGGCCCAGCCGTGACTCGAATCAGCGACCTTCTTGCTGTGAGGCAACAGTGCTAACCACTGAGCCACCATGCCACCTCAAATGGTAACATGAAATACAAATAACAAACAGCTGAGAGCTGAACAGAACTTAAATACACAGCGAACGAATTAACTAAATGGAAAACAGGCTATACTGATAATAATGATGACAGGAAACAATTGAAAACTTGGTGGAACTTAACAACTCAGAAGTTTAACAGTTGAACTATAAGCTGCAAAATTAAGGCATGATGATTGGACAAGAAATGCTCGTTTGTAGCAGGGCAAGAAAAACAGATAGAGACGAAAATATATAAACTGCTTGAGTTTCCAGAAATGAGAACCAACAAACCCCCTCAGAATTAAAAAAATGCAACCAATAAATGATCTTGAAAAAATCACCTGATTTATTGAGTGCAATAGACTGAAGTCTAAACCTTTCAGGGGGGGGAGATGGAGGGACCTGTTTGATCTATTTTATGACAGTTCAGTTTGTGATACTTAAGAAGTGAGGGACTTGTTTTAGGATTCTTCTTTCACAACAGTCTGTCATGTATGTACTTCTGGAGACTCCCTAGTTGGCTGGAGATCAAATAATTATTAAAGGTTTAATTCTTGGTTTAACACCAACTTTTTAAACTGAAATCTTAAGATGATTGTTTCTAAATGTTTAAAATTATTATTATTACTTTTAGATGTTTCTTTTCCAGTTGTTCTGCCTTAATTTAGTAGTTTCTGTGGAAGCATGATTAGTAATTATGTACTTTTGAATACAAAGTGGGCGTCACGGTGGCGCAGTGGGTAGCACAATCGCCTCACAGCAAGAAGTTCGCTGGTTCGAGCCTCGGCTGGCTCAGTTGGCATTTCTGTGTGGAGTTTGCATGTTCTCCCCGTGTTCGCGTGGGATTCGCCCGGGTGCTCCGGTTTCCCCCACAAGTCCAAAGACATTGTCCGTAGTGTATGAGTGTGAATGAGAGTGTATGGATGTTTCAGCTGGAAGGGCATCCGCTGCGTAAAACATATGCTGGATAAGTTGGTGGTTCATTCCGCTGTGGCGACCCCAGATTAATAAAGGGACTAAGCTAAAAAAAATGAATGATTGAATAAATAGATACAAAGTAACATTTTGTAACATTTTGCATCCCTTAATATTATTAATTATATATAATATTAATGGTTATTTAGTAGTTGTTAAAAATTATGTAGTGTGGAATTGGTAAAATGTACCAAATGGGAAAAATGGAAACGATTATGCACACATATACTAGTGTGCGCGCGCCCTCTAACGGAGAATATCAGTTCTTCTGGCGCATGTGCTCGAAAGCTTCGAGATGTTTTATGTTATAATACAGTTTAATGTTTCATGAAACATCGTAAACTGTCACCGTACATCAATTTACGACCCTCTCAAGATGCATATGCCATGATCTAACTTGCGGCATGCTTAGTGCACTATTTTACCCCAGAAATCGCTCTTACCAAAATGACGAAATGTTTGGAGTTCATTTAAATAATGTTTTGCTTCACATGTTATGAATATAGAATCATAAAGGTTTTATGTAACGCAAACTCCGCACACTTATCGAACTGATTGACTGTGAGTTGGGAGGGGAAACTCTGGACTGACATACGAGAAAGAGGAGGTGAATCTTTCCCTCTCCTCAAGTCTGTATCAGTGGACGCGCACTTGTAGTCTGCAGTCGAGTCTCAGTCTCATCATCGCAAACATCAGAAGAATTCATCTGGAAAAACAGCACTCGGGTCCACTATTGCTCAATAATGCTGCACGCTTGTTAGGCAAACTTTCAGCGGTCGCGCTTGAGGATCAGAGAGGTTTCAGATTTTTTTAAAAGTCTGTGAAGGAACTACGATGCTAAATTTATATCAGTGTGACCGTAAAGAGTGAACAATCCATCGGCAGTACTTCATCCAGGACCACCGTCTTCCAGCATGTTCACTGTGACTGTAATATTTCTGCTCGTGGTGAGTACGTACTAAATCTACAGCTCGAGTGTTTTCTTGCTTTTGTCACACCCAGAAAAAGGTGAAATATCATACATTTATTAAAAGTGTTACTGTAGAAATAAGATTATAATCTAATTGATTTAATTTGAACGTGGCCTATTTAAAATTGTTAATATTTTTATGTAGCCTAATATAATAGGCTACGATTAGACTATGCTACTTAATAAACATCCCATTAGACCTCTGACAGACGTGCATGTCAAGTCTATATTGCGTCCGTTGGTATAATAGATGTCTTTTGGACGTCTGTCAGAAGTCCAATGTTCAGTGGGATTTACTTTTTGATTACTTTTATATCACGTAACTCGTTTATCACGATTTGAATAGGATGTTTTTTTTATGCTTTGCCATTTGCAAATCTGATATATGCAAATATATGCAAGTTTAAATATATATGACATATATTTCAATTTCACGTATATAAAAAAAATGTGTAATATTTTACAAAATATTGTAAAAATTGCCATTTACATATTTTTTTAATAAGTGTAATTACAAATGTCTACATATACTGTATATAATCATATATATGTTCTTATTTGAGCTAATATTTTAAGTTAATGTATACAATAAAATGATTTGACCATACATGTACATATTTGTAATTACAATGGATGAAAAAATATATGTAAACGGACATTTTTCAACACTGACTTATGTGAAATCCAAATATGAACTAGTCATATATATATATATATATATAT
>CAIGQW010012936.1:6151617-6162914 GCA_903798125.1 Danio choprae | reverse complement strand
CATATATCAGATTTCTATATGGAATTGTTAATATAAAAAATGAATAATTGAAAGAATATACATATAATAATTAGGGGTGAAATACATATAATAATTAGCCTCTATCCAGCAGTGTGTGTGTGTGTGTGTGTGTGTGTGTGTGTGTGTGTGTGTGCGTGTGTGTGTGCATGTATTCTTGTCAAGCATTCTTGTTGCACAGTAATGCTTTCATCATTCCTTGGTAATCAGATGTATGTTCTCATGAATAATTAAAACCATTTACATTATAAACATTACAACACTTATGCATCTTTAAAGAGTATAATACATTACAACACATGATCAACACACAATGTCATGTATTATAATCCTTTAAGTCCTTTAAAGGATTCAACAATGTAAACGTTGTAGTTCTTTATGAGAAAAAGTATAATAGGGCATTATGAACACTTATAATGCAACATACAAAGAGTCTCGAAGTAGTTAACTCTTTTCTTGTGATGAATTATTTTGATTATCTGTTCACACCCACATTGACTGACAGCACGTGGTGTTCTTTTACTTGTGTAACCAGCTGAAATGTTGTTATTTTAGGGCTAATTGTTATTTCGCTTGTGTGTGTGGGTGGACTGAATGAAGGGTGTTTGCTTTATAGGCAAAATCAGTAGCAGTAATGATAGATAATTAATTGAATATACCACATAACTGCAGGCACATTTGCAGGCTTACCTGCTTTGGTTTTTAAAGTTTGTACCAATTTCCTGATAGAGACGTGTTGTGGTCGCATGTTTTGTCTTGTTTTCAGAATTGAGGCTGAAGGAACACCCATCTGAACAGCACAATGGGCATATGGGCAATTAATGTTGCATCGAATCAGAATCTGAGTGTGTGGCCAATCATAATAGAGCCATGTTAAGTGGCTGAATTACTGCATGCCTTTCATCCATAATAAACACTTCATAGTAGGGCTGCATGGTAATGGAAAAATCTGACATTGTGATATTTTGTTTTTCTCCAATATATATTGTGGTATGAATACAATTTCACAAGATTTGCTCTGTTTTGAATGAGTTCACTAATTTAGATTGATTGGAATGATTCTGTAATGGAGTGAATCATGTATAAACAAATGACAAGCATATATAAAAACAATAGAGCAAAGAAAGAATAAAATAATGAATACTTTATGGTTTTCTGGCGAGTCTAACAGTATTCAGGTACGCAAATTGAATAATCAAATGTAAAATAACACTGAATAGTCTTCATTGTATGAATAATCCAATAAAATGTATTTTCATTAAAGTTATAAACCATACAAAGTCTTGTGCCCAAATGCTTTAAACTCTATTGAAATGCTCACACAGCCACAGGCCTTAAAGTCTGCGTGAAATCAAAATTTACAGTGTTTATTTTGCTAGCTTGTATTGTTATTTTTAAAGTGAAACATTTTTCCGTTTTAAATTAATCCACTAAAATGAACTGTTTGTTTTGGTAAGCTGCAATCGAAGTCTGATCATTTGGCTTCTCATTTGGAGGGGCGGCCATTTTGTTGACGTCAACCTGAGGGCTTCCATAACAACTGTATTTGGCTGCTTTCCAGTCCAATTTTTTATGCTCTTCATTCGCTAACTTCCCTCTGTCTTGTTCCCTCAGATATACATCATTGATTATGTCACATAAGTGTCCACTATTGGCGGAACAACTGAATAGGTTTAAATTGAACACCCTAAACCCTTGAGCACTTGGGAACTAAACCGTTGTGACGTCACAATCACATTGAATTCTGGGACATATATGTGCTGGAGTGGACATATGAAGCAGACTCGCTCCCTCTGTCAAAATCGAGGGATCGATTCGAGGGTATGTCCATGTAAGCTACCCTCATTCACTTGATGAAGTGTAATGCACTTTAAAATGGTGGCAGGGATTCCCCTTAAGGGAACAAGGGAAGCGACTTTGCAAGTGCGTTTCTAAAAGTGTATTAGACTGCAGCCTCTATTAATAACCTTAAAGGTTCCATGAAATTAAAATTATTTTTTTTTAGATGTTAGTACCAGTATTGTTAGTTTTTAGGTTATCTACAAGCTAGTGCACACCAAAACAGTGACAAAATTTGTTGTTTAGGAGATATTAAACTAATATAAACGTGAACTATGTAGTTTGTCACTTCCGCCTAAATGGATCAACGGTTTTATTCACGTCACCTCATATTTTAGTTCATGACCAATCAAATGCTCTCTAGTATCTCACATGCCCCGCCCCCTTTAAGATGCTTCATATTACTCAACCACTCTCACTAGCAGAGAGGTGATAAAACAAAACGCTATTGGCTGTTTTTTGAAAAGAGGAAGAGCTACACTATGTCCCATCCTCTCTTCAAGTTTCGGTTGAGATTACGTCAAACATCGAATGAAAATGCACGTTTCAAAGCACTTCACGGGACCTTTAACCACTTATTACCGTTAGTTAGCAATGAGGGAATGATGCGCAAAAGGAAGCCCTGCCCCCTAGTCAATATTCCATTTCCTTTGGAAGTACATCAACATACTAAAATAAAAGTCTCAGCAACTTCTGGTTCACGTGGACTTTAAGAACACATATAAATGACAAATCTTCATTTTCAACTCATGCTCAGTTAATATCATAATAATAAACTTAAAACTGCACATTCTGCAATGTGACTATTGCAGATCACACATTGCGATATAAATGCTGCGCGATATATTGTGCAGCCCTACTTTATATGCAGCATAACTGATTTTTCTTAATGCTTTGGTAGAAAAAAAGTACCAAGCACATGCAGGTATGTTCCACATTAGGAGAAAATTAATAAATATGGGGTTGTTTAGTCGGCGGTTCATTCCGCTGTGGCGACCCCAGATTAATAAAGGGACTAAGCCGAAATGAAAATGAATGAATGAATGGGGTTGTTTAGTCACACTTTGCTGATTTCTAGAGCCATAGAAACTGTTTGCTGTGTCAGAAACTGAACATATGCAAGTTTAATCTGATGTTGAAGATTCATCTGTTTTAATGTCTGTCCTCTGCACAAATGCATATTTTGCGTTTTATGAAGAAAATGCTGTTCTATTGTGTAAATTCTGGGTGGTTACTATGGAAAGGGTCGCTTGGCTGAAATCTATTAGTCGATTGCCCTTTACAATAAGGTTTTATTTGTTAACATTTATTAGTCTTAATGTTTACCATTTCATTTTCAGCACTATTGTTAATTCATTAACATGGATGGTTATATATTTAACAAACATTGAAAATATTTATTAATTGTTGTAAAAATATATTGCACATGGTTAGTTCATATTGTCAGTTGATAAATAATTAATCAATTACTGTTAAAATTGTTACCAAAATGTACTCAGTGGGTAGCACGTTCGCCTCACATCAAGAAGGTCGCTGGTTCGAGCCTCGGCTGGGTCAGTTGGCGTTTCTATGTGGAGTTTGCATGTTCTCCCTGTGTTGGCGTGGGTTTCCTCCAGGTGTTCCGGTTTCCCCCACAAGTCCAAAGACATGCGGTACAGGTGAATTGGGTAAGCTAAATTGTCCGTAGTGTCTGAGTGTGAATGGGTGTGTATGGATATTTCTCAGAGATGGGTTGCAGCTGGAAGGGCATCCGCTGTGTAAAACATATGCTGGATAAGTTGGCGGTTCATTCCGCTGTGGCGACCCCAGATTAATATAGGGACTAAGCCGAAATGAAAATGAATGAATGAATGAATAGTATCAAGTATCATACTTAGTATATTTGTAACAACTTAGTAGTTGTTTTATATACTATTTCCTATTTTCATGTTACACTCAAAAAAGATTGTTGCTGCTTCTTCAAACTACTTGTTTAAAATGAGCTGAAACAACACAATTCTTGTAATCTCTTTGTACAATATCTTTGTTTTATGTTCAATCCACTTAAATTTGTAAAAAAAAGTAACTTAATTTTTGTGTTGGTACATTCATTCATTCATTCATTCATTCATTCATTCATTCATTCATTCATTCATTCATTCATTTTCTTTTCGGCTGAGTCCCTTTATTAATCTGGGGTCGCCACAGCGGAATGAACCGCCATGTCATCCAGCGTATGTTTTACGCAGCTTTTCCCATCACTGGGCAACACCCATACACTCTCATTTGTGTTGGTAAAACATGAATTAATTGTGTTGATGTTACTACCAGGCTAGTGAATATGTATTCCCAGCATGCTTTGCGTGAGATTGCATTAAGAGTGGGGAAAAGTTGAAAATAAAAGTAATCTTAGGTGTTTTAAGTTAAGAAAAATACTTGTTAGAGTTTAATCCTCACTCAGTTTAAAGATTTAGAAGAGTTTCGCAAGGTTTTGAGGTTACCACTTTAAAGAAAAGTAGCATTCATGCTTTAGGTATTGTCAGCTTCATTAACAACAATACTGCTTGTTACTTCTCTCAGTCAGCCACAACTGTGCTAATGCCAGATCTGAGATCAGTCTCAATTATCTGTAGACGTTATTAAAATAGTTGCAGGTTGCACTGCAATAAATAACAGAAAATTCTGGTAATTCAAATGAAAATGTTTTGACAAAATTGGTTGAGAATCAATTTTGCTTGGGAGTTCTATTTATGTAAAATAAAGCTGCGGTCACACTGCACTTTGCGCCCCATAGACTTTTATTCATATGCTTGTGAATGCGACAGACCAGAAACGCAAGCTGGTGTGGGAAGTTTCGCAGTTTGCTTTGTTGGAAAGTTCAAACTTGGTGAACTCTTACCTGCAAAATCGCATCACTTGATTGCGTGAGACCAATCAAAGATCAAAACATGACCTCTCTGTACAGAAATGTATAATATAGACCAATCGCTCACTTTTTTTAATGTCTAATCATCTAGTTTGAATTCCGCCTCTTTTCGTACGACAGAATTTCACGTGCTCAAACTCTAGTGTGACCATGGCATGAATTGAAATACCAAAAGTAAAATAAGTTGAAATAACTCAATTCAATTTCGTAAAGTTTTCTTTAATGTAATTAAGTTTGTTCAGCTCCTTTTTGTACCTTTTGAGTGTAGTTTTAGTTCAAATTTATTACATTTTTTTATATATAAGCAAATGAACAAATGAACCTTTGCCAACTACCTACAATTAAACAAATGGTATTTTTAATTAAAATATTTTAATTATTAAGTAACATTTTTATTTATTAAGATAATTAAAATTTTATTTCAGTCAGTAAAATGATTTACATGTTATGGTTTCAGTTAGCTGCAATAATCCTGAAATTAAACCCTGAAAGTACATATTTTTGGTCTACCAGACAAAAATTGGGAACTTGGTAGCACTAAAGATGTGAGAAACTCATCAAAAGTGGTTCAGAACTTGCCCTACTGTACATCCTTGTATGCAACGTTTTAAAATATAGTTACAGAGGCTTTACAAGCACAGGAAGTTGAAAAAAATAACAAGATGAAAAGAAAAACGGGTGCCTGTACACTTGAAAATGGTCTTCTAGTCTCAAGGCTTCTGGAAAACAGTGAATCATATACTGTAGCAGTAAAGTACAAACTAAAGCTAGCGCAAGAGAAAGAGCTCCATTAGCTCTAGTGTGCTCATTAGTGAGAGTCAGCTTTGGCAGAACAGTAGACGACTTAGAAATGTTGACAAGTGCCAACAGGCTGTAAGGGTTAAGAGTTAAGTGCATTCAAGCATACAAACAGCAGCTCTCAAACATCATAGACTGTGTGGCAGAGAGAACGGGAGGGAGGAACATTATGCAACTGACAAATACATCCGTATGAAAATTCTTTGGTAATTCAGCTTGGACAATATGTTTCACGATGACTGTAAATCACTTGATAAAATAGCGTTTGTTTGGACAGCAGGTTCTAAATGAAGGAGATATTTGACATACTTGTCCTTCCTGTCTACGCCTTTGAATTTTTTTTTTATCTACACCCTCCATTTTTAAGTACCATAATTTTCACTATTGTTCATACTTAAGATTAGTGATTTAAACAAACTCATAGCTCAAAACCACAACTCCATGAGCATACACAGTTTTTACTACAGACATCAATAACAACTGAAATTGATAGGCTTTTGTTGCATTTGTTACGTTAACGTGCTTACCAATGGCAGTCACCATTCATTCATTCATTCATTTTCTTTTCGGCTTAGTCCCTTTATTAATCTGGGGTCGCCACTGCGGAATGAACCACCAACTTATCCAGCATATGTTTTATGCAGCGGATGCCCTTCCAGCTGCAACCCATCACTGGAAACATCCATACACACCCATTCACACTCATACACTATGGACAATTTAGCTTACCCAATTCACCTGTAGCGCATGTCTTTGGACTTGTGGGGGAAACCGGAGCACCTGGAGGAACACGCCAACACGGGGAGAACATGCAAACTCCACACAGAAACGCCAACTGACCCAGCTGAGGCTCGAACCAGCGACCTTCTTGCTGTGAGGCGATTGTGCTACCCACTGCGCCACCATGCTGTCTCCTGGCAGACACCACAGGAGTGTAAACTCTGGAGTGCTTTGGAAAGGAGAAAGTGGCGTAATCTGCCTTCTCTATTCGTTTTTTTAGACACAACATGCCTTTTGCATGCCTATAGACTGAGCATGTAATACACATACTTATAATGTCACTGTTTTCCAATAATCACATTATTTTTGTTGACAACGAGACATTAATGATATATTTTCCAAATAACTTGCTCATATTTTATATGGATGAATCACCAAAATGCATAAAATGTTCTTTTAGTTACAGAATAGGGCGATGTGAACAGCTCTTGAAAAGGACCCAGAGACCTTAGAAACTACATAACAACACACTGTGAGGCAGTATCTGAAAGCGCCCCCTATACCCTCATTCACTATTCCCTACATTAGTCTACTAATACAGTATAGTCCACTTAAAGTAGTGAATTAAAACGAGCGAGTGAATTCGAGCACTGAATGCACCGAAAAGATGCCATTTTATTTTGTTCTTTGCTGAATGGTCAGACCATGTGACAGACCACACTTAGCGAGCTGTCTATTAGTAATGAAAGAAAGTATTTTGATTTTGGCATGTAAACGTTTACTTAACAATTAAATATTCATTTATTTAGAATCTTAGACCGATTGGATTCCGCTGTGGATGCCATCTTCTGGTCAGATGCGTAAATTCATTCGGCCCTCAAACTTTCTTGTAGTCCCTAGTCTTTGAGTGTACATCCATTTAGCACTCGTTATTGCAGTGCATTTTGGGATGTATTGAGTGCACTTCTATAAATGGCTGCTCCCTCAAATAGTGTGCTATTTAAGTGTGTAGGGGCGATTTCGGATACAGCCTGAATATTCTAACATTAATAAGGCAACTTTTGCATCATCATTTACATTAGCTGGGTTTCCATGCTAATCAGAAATTAATGTTTTCAAAGTTTGCAAAAAAATTAAAAATGCTGAATTCCAATTAGGTGCATTGCTATCAAGTAGCTAGGGCTCATTCACACGAACACAAGTTTGCTTCTAAAAATGCAAGATGATACAGACGTTATCCGAGTTCTTCCTCCGAGTTCTTCTGATTGGTCCACTGATGTGAAACTGACAGGGATGAGCAGCACTGCATGGGAAAGTTTGTTCTTTCAACTTGAAATGGCATCTAAAAAAACACAGAGCCCACGTGCAAAAGACAGAGACACGAGTGTAACGATCACACACGTCCTTCAAGCATGTGTTTATATTGAAAACAATAGAAAAGTAGCATATTGGAAAGGAAAAAAAGGAAAGGAAAAACTGTTGCATCCCAATTCGCATACTAATACTACAGTACTTTCTAAAAGTATGTAGATTTTTGTGAAGAAAAAGTATACACTTTTGAGTGTGTAACAGAAGAGTATGCTTTAGGATATACTACTTCCTCATTAACTGGCCCTTATGTTGCTTATCTCAACACTTCATCCATATGTCTTTCATATTTAATTACCTACCATATTGGAGCAGCAGGTTAATCTGCCGTTTGTGAGTTATTTATGCAGAGAAATCTCTTCTGGTCTTTGGATAATTATGCATTTAGAAGTTATTGTCTAAACACGTCTTTATATAAGTTCACATTGTTGTTGCAAACGAAATATAACATGGGAAATGTGATTTAAATATTTTTTCACTTGGCTAGATAATGATTAATAGTCATTCAAATAACTTTACCGAAGCCTCTCTACTTGACGGTTGGTCTCGCATGTTCGCAATGTTTGTAGTTTGTTTACACTTTTGCCCTGAGTTTGTAGTTCTAATCGAATTAGAATCGAATCACACCCAACACTCAATGTATTGTGGGCAATATTAGCGGTTAGACTATCTACACTTCGAATTTCTAACAGAAATAGTACACCATCCGGGAACCTTTGGCATGCTCTTTTCAACATACCACGGTTTGAGACACATTCTTTTTTCGAATACTATTTAGGATGGATAGTATAAGAATTGGGACGCAGCAACGTTCTGTGTGAACAGCCCCTTAGAGCAGCTAATTGTAGTATTGGTAACCTAGTAACCAACAGTAAACAAGGCAAGCATAATGGAGTCACGTAGGTGTAATGTTGGCTGCTTCCGAGTTTATTTAACAGATGTTTCCATGTTCCATTATTCACATTAAACATTTTTTGCCAAAACAACCTCAAGCAAACTTAAAAAATTTAAGGATTTTTATTTGAAATTCTGTGTTTGCATCACTCATTTCTTATGTGATACTTCTAAATGCGCATTAACACAGGATGATGGAAACATATGTAAAAAATGTAGTTAAGTTACACTGAAATGTGACCGTTAGTGAACACAAATGCTAATCACAGACCAAACATTGTCTGTGAATCATTTTATTAAGACCATTCAAGTGTGTGAGTAACAAAAATAAACAAGTTCTGAAATTCTACACTGACTGTACTCGGGTGCTACTGATTGTATCTGCTTCAACAAAACGGCACAAGTTACAGCAGCTTGGCCTCCTGTCAGGATGAATGTGACTGCAAACAGGTTCTATGACATGCGTCAGTGCCTGTGACCATTCATACTTTTCTTAAAACATGGTAATCAATGAAGCTCATAATTGAGCACAAATCCACCGTGGCCATATCTATCCATTAAAGTCATGGGCTGCTGAACTTTTAGGAGTTGTTGAACTTTACCTGAGTTGGAATGCACCTGTGGGGGTGGGTTTGTGTTTTTATGTGTGTGAGGAGGAGGTTACCCCATGCCAGGGGGTAATGTGAGGGACAGGTAGAAACGGAGGGAATGTTAATTTGTGTTTCCCAACCTCCTCCTCTTCTCACTCATCTCTGTCACTTCTCCAGCTGACTCAAAAACGCCTTGAGGGAATTATCTAATCTCTCTTTCTTTCACTCTTTATCTCTGTCTTTCTTCTAACTCTTTAAAAAGTCATTCCAGACACCTGTGTCAAACGGGGTTACTTTGACAGTGCACACTCAGCCAATCGCCTCTTGGCTTTAACGTTACACCCTCAGAAATCAAGCAGGCCACAGCTGCCTCAGTATGAGGCTCATAACCCTTCAGGTTTTGTTATGGGATAAACAACAATTTATCATCATGAGAATATATAATAGGTTATGCATTCCTGAATTTTGTGCAAATAAAACACACCATTCAGTGTACTCACTGAATAAATGATAAATTAAAGAAAAATGGGTTAAAAAGTCACATTAAAGTTGTCAATAAAGTTATCAGCCGCAGTCACAGTTACACCAATCAAATAATTGGTAAATAATTGTGAGTGTTAAATGGACAGTTCACCCAAAAATGAAAATTCTGTCATCAATTACTAATCCTTATTTTTTTCGATTGAACTCAAGAGAAGATATTTTGAAAAATGCTGGTAGCTGGGACCCATAGACTTCCATAGTAATTTTTGTCCTTCTATGGAAGTCCAATCAAGCAGCATTCTTCAAAATATCTTCTTATGTGTTCAATAAAGAAACTAACTCATAAATAAAATCAAATGAAGGAGGTTAGGTAAATTTGGTTTTTGAGTAAACTATCTCTTTACAGCTACAATTACAAGATTGAAGTTGTAAGTGTATATATTCTTTTAACTCTGAGTAAGAAATAATCTTCCGCAAACACTTGTGCATATGATGCAAAAAAACTGCCTTTAGCATCTTTCACCACATGTTTAACCTTGGTTATTCTTTTTCATACAGTTCCTGTTCTCAGCAATACCCGATTACTGTGGGTGATAAGGGATATGAAAATGCAATTGATCACTAAGTACTTCACTAATGCCAGTCTTACTTTGGAAATGAAAGACGTTATCACTCTCAGTGCTATTAGGCATGTCATATCTTGAAATAGTTTTTTTTGCCTCCCAATGCTCTAAGGCTTCTGCCTATTAACGAAATTGATCCACCGCCACCAGTGTATATTTCAGACCTTCAATAGGTGGCTTAAGGGTAAAATCAATTTACATTGTATCAGACAAATCAGAAAGTCTTTTCCAGCAGCACTTTTTTTCTCCTGTGGGTCAAATCTGAACAATTTAATGTTCAGTGGCCATATTCACAAAACAGCTTAAGGATAAAAGTAACCCATAACTTGCAGATTTAGGAGAAAATCTTAAAAATAATGGATAGTCAGTACTAAATTTGGGAGTCAGAAATGTCCTAAACCAGTAAGTATTTAGTATTTTATTGAATCTAGCTCATGAATCTGTGAACTATTAAAGGAACACTTAACTTTTTTGGAAATAGGCTTATTTTACTACTCCCCTGGAGTTACAGTAGAGTTTCACCGTTTTTAATCCACTGATCCAGTCTTCGGGTCTGACAGGAGCATTTTTGAGTAAGGTCTGTCTGCAGACTGCAAGACAGGGGTGGAACATGAAGGGATGTAACTTGTAGTATGTTAGAGGCGTAACTTAACCCATGTGTCAAAACTATGTTGTCGGCAAGATGGTGCCGTACATCAGTTATTAACGTCTACACCTACTCCCTACTCCACACCTAAACCCAACCATCACAGTTCTTAATGTCTATACCTACCACAACCCTAAACCCAACCATCATCGTTATTAACATCTATACCTACCCCAACCCTAAACCCAACCATCACAGTTATCAACGTCTACACCTACCACAAGCCTAAACCCAACCATCACAGTTATCAACGTCTACACCTACCACAAGCCTAAACCCAACCATTACAGTTATTAACATATATACCTACCACAACCCTAAACCCAACCATCACAGTTATTAACGTCTACACCTACCACAAGCCTTAACCCAACCATCACAGTTATTAACGTCTACACCTACCCCAACCCTAA
>CAIGQW010012936.1:6097737-6120084 GCA_903798125.1 Danio choprae | reverse complement strand
GTGTGTGTGTGTGTGTGTGTGTGTGTGTGTGTGTGTGTGCGTGTGCGTGTGCGTGTGGACAGCATCTGTGATTCAGTAGAAAAGTGTGTCTTAAGTGTGTCTTTTAGATGATTTGATCATTTAGCAGGACGTTTACACAACACCATTTTGAACTAAAGATTAATTTACACCTGAAAGTGCAAACTTTTGAAAAGGGGTTTGTAGGGCTGTTAGATTATGGGGAAAATCATAATGATGATTATTTTGGTCATAATTGTAATCACGAATATTTATTTTTATTTATCGCTCTTAAAGGGAATGGGAGATGAGACTCTGATGGGTTTAATGGTCCATCCTTAAAATAGCAGAAGTGGTACATACAGTATATATGAGGTCATTTTGAGATTTTTGTAGTATGTGTGCGTGTGTGATTCAGTAGCATCTGTGATTCAGTAGCATCTGTGATTCAGTAGGAAAGTGTGAAAGGGTTTGATCATTTAGGGGGGCATTTAAACAACACCATTTTGAACTAAAGAGTCTTTTACACAACATTATTGGGAAAAATTAATATGGAAAAAAATCACAATCACGATTTTATTTATTTTTTTGGTATAATTGAAATCACGATTATTTATTTTTATTTATCGCTCTTAAAGGGAATGGGAGATGAGACTCTGATTGGTTTAATGCATGTTATGCCATACAGCATTTGTACATACAATATAAATGAGGTCATTATGAGCTTTTTGTAGTATATGTGCGTACAGTATGTGGACAGCATCTGTGATTCAGTAGAGAACTGTGTCTTAAAACTAATTTAATGATTTAATCTTTGAGATTCTGATTGGTTTAATGCATGTTATGCCCAAAACACACCCATATCTCATAAAGAGAATAAGGACAACCATTTCATACCTTGCGCCGGGTGCCGGGTTTTTCCGTCCTTAAAATGCCCAAAACACACCCATAACTCATTAACCCTTTAACTGCCCTAGCAAGAAAAAAATGTTTGGATTGCATTTCTTAACTCCTAATGTCGCTAGTTAACACACTCAATGCATTTTTTTTCAACACATCCCATAATTTCTAAAATATCAGCCTCTACCAAATGGTTAATATGTCGGTTTATGGTAAAAGTATCGGACTTAATACATATACTATGAAAAATCTGAAAATATAAAGTGTAAGACCAATTTATTTAAAAATATATTCAAAATAAAACATTTTTGAATACTAAATCATCTTTGTTTTTTGAAGTATGCCATAAAATATTTCAGATTTTCATTTAACATGCTTGTTTTTTTATAATAAAACCAAAATCAATTTGATTTATTTTTGTAAACCAACAATGCTGTGTGTGTGTAGATATTATTTAAAACAGTCATTCTTTAAATGACTTTAACAGTCAATATTTAAAACAGTAAAAGCATGGTCAACTGTTTGGTAGAGCGGCAGTCAAAGGGTTAAGAGGATAGACCATGCACTAGGTGCAACAACTATTTTTCCCATCTTTAATATAGCAAAATTGAATTTGGACATGACCTAAGTGTGCTGTGCACTTTAGACCTTGCAAATTGATCATTACAATAAAGCCCAATGTGTTCAGGAACTTCAAAATCAAAATCTCTGTACCGAAGCAAATAACAAGTGAAAAAGTGCAATCAAGGAATAAGATGTGTTTGAGCGAAGAAGAAAAAATATTCAAAGCTCTGTAACCCTCTTTGTCCTTTCTTTCCTTTCCTTTCTTTCAAACTATTTACACACACATAACATTTTCCACAATCTGACATGAATCCCAACATACCCATAAAATGATATGAATAATTTATCCAGTCGACTCAACTAAAAACTGATCAATATTTTTTTATTTTAACTTTCCAGCGGAATGAAGCCTATTAATCATTATTGCATCATTTTATTGATAAATGGTCCTGGGGTTAAAAATTGCAGTTTAATGGGTTTCAATAAGGACATTTTTGTCCATAAGTTCCTGTGGGTGAAATATATTTTTTATTAAAGAAAATGAAGGTGGACTACGGGGCCTCACGGTGGCGCAGTGGGTAGCACGATCGCCTCACAGCAAGAATGTCGCTGGTTCGAGCCTCGGCTGGGTCAGTTGGCATTTCTGTGTGGAGTTTGCATGTTCTCCCCGTGTTGGCGTGGGTTTCCTTCGAGTGCTCCGGTTTCCCCCACAAGTCCAAAGACATGTGGTATAGGTGAATCGGGTAAGCTAAATTGTCCGTAGTGTATGTGTGTGAATGAGTGTGTGTGGATGTTTCCCAGTGATGGGTTGCAGCTGGAAGGGCATCCGCTGCGTAAAACATATGTTGGATAAGTTGGCGGTTCATTCCGCTGTGGCGACCCCAGATTAATAAAGGGACTAAGCCAAAAAGAAAATGTCGACTATTAAAATTGTGATAAAAAAGCCAATGCATTAGGCATTAACACAGGCTAAATTATTTCTGCTAAATTATAAATATAACTGCTTACACATATAGCTACTTAATGATGAAAACTCTTTATATTGCTTGGTCATTTTTTGTGATTTGCCATTAGAAATAGCAAACCCACTCACTTAGGAGAATAATACAACACTTTCTTCTCTATAATATACACATTTTGAAGCAGTACTAAATCATTGTTTAAACCTATGCCTCACTAACCTAATTAAAGCAATAGTTCATTAAAAATGAACATTTACTCAGTCAAACGTGGCTTCAGACATTTATGAGTTTTCTTTCTTTTGTGGAACATAAAAGAAGATATTTTGAAGAAAGCTGAAAACCTGTAACCATTGACTTGCATTGTAGGAAAAAAATACTATGGTATTCTACGGTTACAGGTTTTCAGGTTTCTTCAAAAAGCGTGGTAAGTAACTTGGTTGAATATTTATTTTTCCGGATTGCCTTTGACATGTAATTGGCTAATTAGCTAATCGGCAAACAGTGATTCTGTGGTTTGGATCAGTTTAAAGACTGCTCAGATGTGTGTGTTTGTAGGAACTCATGCCTGATGTTTATCTGTCAATAATCAACATGAGCTTTTCTCTGACCTCGTTTGACCTCTTGTTGAGGTGAGAGGTCATAGGTCACGGGTGATTACAGGTCTTCCTGGCTTCTGCATAAGCATGGAAATGTCTGGAATAAAGCAAATTAAACTGTGTTAGTTGTTCACTACAAGAAAGTGAATCTGTTTCAGATAAAGAACGGTTGTTTGTATCAGGAACATTAGACTTTACCAGACAACAGATGCTGTAGAAATATCAAAAATGATCTGACACTTGAGTTCTTTTTAAGATTCCCTGAATTCACTTTGTGTCCTTGAAAGACATTTTTTTAATAATTAATATAATTATTATTGACAATTTTATTTAAATTGTAAAACCTTTACTGTGGGCTGCACGGTGGCGCAGTGGGTAGCACGATCACCTCACAGCAAGAAGGCCGCTGGTTCGAGCCTCGGCTGGGTCAGTTGGCATTTCTGTGTAGAGTTTGCATGTTCTCCCCGTGTTTGCGTGGGTTTCCGTCCGGGTGCTCCGGTTTCCCTCACAAGTCCAGAGACATGCGCTATAGGGGAATTGGGTAAGCTAAATTGTCTGTAGTGTATGTGTGTGAATGAGTGTGTGTGTTTCCCAGTGGGTTGCAGCTGGAAGGGCATCCGCTGCATAAAACATATGCTGGATAAGTTGGCGGTTCATTCCGCTGTGGCGACCCCAGATTAATAAAGGGACTAAGCCGAAATGAAAATGAATAAACTTTTACTGTCTGTGATTGGATTTATTGTGAATATTTATGTAGTGTAGATTGATTAAAGTAATACTTTTAAAAGTATTAGTGAATTCTGGTGTTATTGACTAGCAATTATTCAATGCAAATATATTATTGCTCATGATTTATATTTAGTTTTACGTGCAACACTTTTATTATCTAGTTAACCCTTTATTATCTTTTTGCCTAATTAAAGGGTTGGTTCACCCACAAATAAAAATAAAAAAATCTCTATTTATTCAACCTCAAGCGGTTCCAAACCTTTATACGTTGTGTTATTCTGTTGAACACTAAAGAAGATAATTTGAGGAATGCTGAAAACCTGTAACTATTGACATCCATAGTAGGAAAAACAAATACTATGGAAGTCAATGGTTACCAGTTTCCAGCTTTCTTCAAAATCCACTTTTGTGTTCAACAGAAGACAGAAACTCATAATTTGATGTTTGAATGAAGTAAAGGGTGAGTAAATTATGACAATTAATAATTTTTTTTTGTTGAACTATGCCTTTAAAACAAAAAGTAGCCCAGGCTCATCTCTTTTGTACAGTTTAAAATGGTTGCAAAGAAAAGTCACCAGCTTCCAAGATGATCTTCATTTCAATGGATTGTTTAAAGGGTTCATTTATGGGCCGAAAAAACAACAGAAAACACTTCAGATCCCTTAAAAGGACCTAGTGTTAAATGCCCAGATCCCAGTCATTTTTGTTCTTGTCTTCTGTAATGGTAGATTAGTCATGTGTGGGTAGAGACAGTAGCATGAAAGTGGCGTGTAATCTCACCAAAAAGCATGAACTTGTGTTGGTGTGTGCCTCAAGATGTGGTCACATTTCATATCCACAGACCACATTTCATCCCCAAATTAAAAGAGAATGCAAATCAGTACATAAATCAGTAAAACTAAATGATAAAGTTAACTTGAGCAGCACATATCACTATGGCCAGACGGGATCTGTGGACTTTTATTTAGCTATTCCTGCACAGAATTTAGTTTAATTATTTGTGGATTTCTGAGGAATGATTTTGAAAGTATTGGAGCTGAAAACTTAACAAACAAAATAACAAAACAACCACTTTATAGCTTTTATTTAAGGTTTACAATGCGTGTCCAATCAATTAGAACCACTTGTTGAAGCACTTGTACAGCAGGTCTCTCATAATACATCTACTACAAGACATAGAAAATAATACTTTTCAAGCTGCATTGTGCAGAAATAATATAAACATCTAAAAATCTACACATTATTCATTAATCTAAGAATTATATTTTCAAAAACTATAAATGTACTGTATATATTTACTCACATGTACATAACTAAATAGATGGAATGACAGGCTCACCAATCTGCGGAAATCTGTTTATTTTTCTGCAGATTTTCTACAGACGCAGATCCCGTGTTGTCCTATCACTAGCTATCACTAATGTCTGTAGTGTTTTTTCTTTTGCCAGCATCTATTGCTCACACCTGAAGCTATTTTTAACAGCCCAAATCATTTAATAACACTCTCTGTATTGTCATTATTTTGAGATCAAAACAACTCTTTGATTTACATAAAGCAGGATGATAAATTTAATTGAAGTTAAACTGAAGAAATCAATTTATTTGTAGAATGTTCAAGACTTAACTCTGAAAATGAAGCTTTTCATAACTGAATCTTGCTTAGTGATGCATTTTTGTGGCCATGAGACACTGGAGGGCTGTTCTGACACTGCAAGCACACAGAGGAGCTTTATTGGTCAATATCCCTCCCATCCAAACCTAAAGATTTATCATCAGCCATATTGACTCTTTAACTTTGACCTCTAGTTCTGCCCAGTACAATGTGTGCCTTGAAAGTCTATCTGAACGGGACAGAAAAAAAATCAATCTCTGTCTCTCTTTTTTTCTCCAGCCTCCTTATCCTACGACAATAAAGTGTGTTCATTCATGACCACTGCTCGTCCCGCAGTTATGTGGCATGTGCTCTATGACATTAGTGGATAGAGAGATGGGCTGTTTTGGGGGTAACGTAAGGCTTTGTCCTGATGTGGGGGGCCCGGGGTGATGATCCGGCGTGCGCCTGAGCTTGTGTCACCCCATATAAAGTCTTATACAATTTCGAAACTTTTGCACCACGGATTTTCCTACGGCGTATAACTGTGCTTGTGGCCGGAATTACATCATTGACATTCCAAGATACCCAGTGTGGAATTTCGGCTTCTTCCACAGAATTAGTTTTTTTTTTTTTGTACCAAAGTTTTCAAGAGAATCCTTTCAGTGGGGAAGAATTTACATCTATTCTTTTATCTCACCATCATACCCTTTGCTACTCTGAGTGTCAAGGTTCATCTACTATATTGTGTGGCAAGAGTATGTCCGGATGACATCACTGACATTCAAGCATGGCCGTTCATTTGTTGGAGAAGTTAATGATCAGGGCCGGTTTAGAACATGTTATCAAGAACTGAGGGGGGAGGGAGGGTTGGGATCTTTTAGGAGGGAAATTATGTAGATCTTTTTAAATAAGAACATGGTAACATGGTTACAAAACCGAAACTGGGCATAATTTTATTTAGCAGTGATTGCGGATTGTTATCAACCAATTCTTTTCGTTTAAGGTATTTAATAATGAACAGACATTTTATTCCCAGCAATTTAAAGGGATTAAGGGAATAAAAGAAACCAAAAGGAAATTGTAATCCACTTGCACTCTATTTTATTGTATAATTGCAGTCTTTAATATTACACATAAACTCTTAATCATATAATAAAGACTCCAGTATAGTGATGAAGCAATGATGTCATAATCTAGAAGATAATTTGCTGTGGGTTCCCTCAAGATTTTCAGATGGGGTTTTATAATGTCTTCTATTTATATTCATTCATTAATTTTCCTTCCGCTTAGTCCCTTATTTATCAGGGGTCACCACAGCGGAATGAACCGACAACTATTCCAGCATATGTTTTACCCAGCGGATGCCCTTCCAGCCACAAGCCATTACTGGGAAACTACCATAAACTCTTGCTTTCACACACATACACTACGGCCAATTTAGTTTATCCAATTCACCTATAGTGCATGTCTTTGGACTGTGGGGGAAACCGGAGCACCCGGAGAAAACCCACACAAACACGGGAAAAACATGCAAACTCCAACTGTTGTCTGAGGGTGAGGATGAGTGTATAGATTCAATACCAAAATAACCCAACAAAAAACCTCTAAGGTGGCATTTATACTAGTGGGTTTTTGGTGACCTCACTACATTTTCGATCCCTGAAAACTAATGCTGATGACGCACAGGGCATCTTTTTGAGCAATGTTGCCGGGTAATTTTGCAGAGCGATGTTGCTTTGCTACTTTCCTATTAAGAATGGGCAACAATATTGTATCTGTATTGTATCCCATTGACCTAATTAGTTGCCCTGTGTCTCATTTCATTGCCAATTTATAGCATTATTTCCCAAAGTTGCTCAGCAACATTGCTCAAAAAGTTGCCCCATGAGCGTGAGTTTTTGAAAACACTGAAGACGCCATTTTAGTTAGAAAACAGCCTTTAAACCTTTCCTTTAAGTTTACATAAACTGACATGCAAACTTTTGAAAAGGAGGCGTAGCTATTTACAATCACTATCTAATTAGTCTTCTTGATTATTGCGAATCACTCCCTGATCAAGGCCCTCTCATAGTGAAGTTTTACAAACTAATTTCGAGAGGAGCAAGTGATATGATTGATCGCAGCCGGTCTCTCATCAGTAATCACTAGTAAGCCAATCAGATTAATACAAACTCCCTATAAGTAGCCTGTCAAAAAACTATTCTCTTATCTTCGTTTTCGAAGAAACCCCCCATCCACCCCATCTCCTCCTTTTCCTCCTTTACCAGGGGGAGCTCTCGAGAACTATCTGATCTCGTACCCCCTTATATGCTTATTTACCAGGGGGAGCTCTCGAGAACTATCTGATCTCGTACCCCCTTATATGCTTATTTACCAGGCGGGAGCCCTGGGCTCAACTATCTCCGAGCTCAGGGTTCTCTCCCGGGACAGTATGCCAAACCTGCTATTATTATCAAGCAATATCTAAGTGTGAACTCTTGAATGACCATTACACAAGCAGCATACTACAAGCACAGATGTTGACAAAATATGCACATTACTATTGAGCATGAATGGTCAAGTATAATGCATAAAAACAGTAGCCTGGATAAGGAGCGTTTTCATTCTAAAGTCCATTTTAATATGAAAACGCACTAGCATAAAGGTCCAGCAGTTTTGGTAGACAACGGCAGCCCAGCATTTTTTGAATGAACCTTCGTTCAAAATGGCTAAGCATGAAAATAGGTTAAACATTATGATTGCTTGGGTGTTTCACCAGTGTTTGCTCTGCTATTCACTCACAGAAGCATTAAAGCAGAATACAGGCTCCTAATAATAATAAAGGCAGTTTGTAATGCATGTATTTGTATAAATAGGAACTCATGCATGTTTAAGCATAAATACTACTAACTGACACTATTTATCACTGACAGGGAGTTCAAGGGTGGAAGCGAACAGCATTTACGCATTAGCACTTAATTAAATCAGGTAGTAGGAAGTCCTGATTGAAGATCAGATTTCCCCGTCAGTGAGCTCTGACTCTGAGCAATGCATGATATGGTCAGCTTAGCCCAGACAGCTTAACTTGGTGATTAGAGAGGGACAATTTGACTTTGTTGACACAATACAGATTGTAGGATTTGTTGGCTTGCTACCTCGACAACAGCAAAAGAAGGATTTGAAGCCAGAGATCTGAAAACACAAAGAGAATCCAAAACAAGAGTGCAAAAGGAAAGACAGATGTGTATCTGGAGACAGATTTAGTGGCAAGAGGGAGAAAGCATATGTACAGAAGCGTTTGTGGTCGATAATAGAGATTGGGTTTCTCCGCTGCACTCTCAGGTTACTCACACTGACCTTTTGTGAGCAGGATCACATTTTGCCGCTGAGAACACATGCGCACACCGACAACACACACGCACACATGAGCTTCAGCATGACGAGGCATGTTGTTGAGAATATTCCAATAAACATAATGACACGGTCTGGTCCTGCTTACAGGAAATACCATTCAAACCATTATCTGCTCATTAAAGTCTACTAGTCACCTTCTCGTTGTTGAATCACATAGTTGGGATTGTGAAAAATAAATATCTGTCTGTGTGTGGGTTCAGATTTTGCTTTCACATGTATACCTGATTACAGTTATCCACTAACTATTGTGCTATAAAATGTGTTGTGACTGGTTGTCCAGCCTTCTTTTTGTAGTTCAACTGTAGTGTACTCGCCACATGATGTGTGAAGGCTCGATCAGGACCACAGATATCACACTTTTGCATCATTTTTTCAGTGTGCTTTAGTCCAGTGGAACTCTATTACTTTCAATGGTTACATTTACATGGACAAGAAATAATCAGTTTGTTATCAGATTTATGATTCAGTCACAACTTTCATGTAAACACCTTAATTGATCTGATTGAGCTCAATCCAAATGAAATTTTAATGGAATTGGAAGAGGGGGTTTATTCCTTTTCTAGTCCGATTCAACAGCAAAAACATGACCATGTAAATGCTTAAATCCAAAGTCTCTTTAAGGCACATGTGCAGTGAAATGTTGACACACAATAGCCTGCACCGATAAATGGATGGTAAGAACAAAGCATGTAAATTCGCTGGCTGTATATTTTCATTAGCTTGCCCTATAAGGGCGGCATGGTGGCGCAGTGGTTAGCACCATCACCTCATAGCAAGAAGGTTGCTGGTTCGAGCCCCGGCTGGGCCAGTTGCCGTTTCTGTGTGGAGTTTTTAATGTTTTCAGGTTTCCTCCGGGTGCTCCAGTTTCCTTCACAGTCCAAAGACATGCGCTGTAGGTGAATTAAATAAACTAAATTGGCCATAGTGTATGTGTGTGCATGTGAGAGTGTGTAGGTGTTTCCCAGTACTGGGTTGCATCTGGAAGACACATGCTGGATAAGTTGGCGAATCATTCTGCTGTGGCGACCTCTGATAAATCAGAGACTAAGCCTAAGGAAAATGAATGAATGCTTGCCCTATAAATAATATAATTTGCCTCTACAACCCAATATATATGTATATAAAACAAAGAAAATATAAAAAAAATAATAAAATATCTAAAGAGGCCAAAAAGAGACAGAGGACATTGTAAAAAAAATTGAAATTAATTTTAAAAAATTATTTAATCTAAATGAAAATGTATATTTCTATATTTCATACACTATAACCTGGTTTTAAAATACAAAAACTAGATACTTTTTAAATCTACATCTAATCTGAACATTCCTAAATGCAAAGGTTTCGATCTGAGTGTGTTATAAAACACATACAGTATAGATGGATATTTGAATCAGATTACAATGTTTAGAGTACACGTAAACAGATCTGCAAACAGATTCAATTCATTCAGATGGATGTAAATTGGTGCATGTAAACATAGCCAATCTTTGATATCAGTTCATAGTTGCTGAAAGCCCTGATTTACATCATAGAATGAAGCAGTATGATCAAAATCAGGCAAAATGCAGTTTGTTTTAACTTTAGTTGGTTAACACATTTGAACTACTATTGCTTCCTGGAAATGATGACAGGAGGTGTACGTGTGCTGTGGGTTTGAAGGAAGAGCCTCATTATATGGTTTTTATATATTATTATTTTTGCTCTGGAGACAAATTTGCAGAAGAAGCAGCTTACAATCGAGCAGGCATTCAGCAATTTAAAAAGAAGAGGCAATGCACACAAGACGTTCTCATTAAACAAACTTTTAGTGTTCAGGGAATCAGGTGCTAAAGTAAGGTGCTAAAGTAATTTGTATAGAGAGAGAAGAGTGTTTCTACAGGTGGTTTGTCAAGCCCACTCACCTGTCTGAAGCACACTTCATAAATGCGTAGTGTAAAAACTGTGTAAAATGTGTAAAAACTGGGTCAAGTGTGGGTTAACGTGTCAGAGAGATGAAAGAGTTTGTTTTCTACAGGTGGTTTGTTGAGTTCACTCACCTGTGTGAGGCACACAGTTACGTTAAGCTACGCTTTTATTGTACAATTGTTTTCTATTGTATTTGTATTGTACATTTCCAAGACATCAACCAGATGAACATTTCACCAATCTAAGGCAATATTTTTTTAATTATGAAATTATTTATTAATTATTTAATTATGAAAATGTAGATCTTTTAAGATCTTTTTTGGCAGCCTTTTTCTTAAGAATTGCTTAGTTTCTGCAAGTTCTAACAGGTGATATCAAATAATTAGACAGGTTTTTGTTGCCTGATTTTGAGGATGCAGTGCATGTGTTGGTGTTGAGATTGTCAGTGTTATTATTTAATAAAACTAAAATTAGGGTTTCAGTTTAGATTTTTGGCCGATACATAAATATTTTTCAGTTTCAGCCAAGAATTATCACTTTGGTGAATCCCTAGTTTAATGTGTAAATAGCTCCTTTTAGTCACCAGTTTGATGTGTCTAGGTCAATTGGTGTGACCAGTTAATCAGTTACATGGAAGCACTGTTTCCTTACATGTTACGCTTCACATTAAAGAGATAGTTCACCCAAAATGAACATTTTCTCAATTTTCACTTGTTCCAAACCTGTTTAAAGGTTGTTTAAAGAAAGCTGAAAACCATTTTACTTCCGTAGTTAGAAAAACAAATGCTATGTCAATGGTTACAGGTTTCCAGCATCAAAATAGTCATCAAATTGTCTTCTTTTGTGTTCAACTGAATAAAGGATGGTTAAGGATGTGTTTCCACGGTGGTTAAGAATGAGTAAATTATGACAGGAATTTCAATTTTGGGTGAACTATCCCTTTAATGCCTCGAATGCAATATTTGTATAAGAATAATACAGAAAAGTGGTACACAAAACTAAACTAAATTACCGAGAGGGATAAAGAAGCGGGAAACTGAGCATTAAAGGCAAAAGACAGAAGTTTGTATTCACGTCTTTATGAAGAGGAGGATAACCACCAGACTAAAGGTCAACCATGCATGAGAGAGATGCGATGGAGAGATAATGCAAAAGAAAGAAAGCAATACGGAGAAGAAGAGGAGTTACAGAGACATGGGGTGGGGGGGAGAGGGGCTTTGTTTCTTGACAAAGAACATCTCTGTCTATGATGGTGTCTGGTGTCTCTTCTCTAGTGATTCACTGTGTATGTGTGTGTGTGTGTGGTTATGGACTGTCATATTATTCAGAGACGCAGAAGGAAAAGGGAACGGATTTGAATCGAAAAATTGAATTTTGGACCTATTTACCTGCAAATACAATCTAAAAGACTCATAAGGCACTCTAATCTTGTTTTCTAGACAATTATTAGTTGTGTCTGTCAGGGCTGCTCGATTATGGGGAAAAAATCATAATCATGATTATTTTTGGTCAATGTTATCCTAATCAGATTTTTTTTTACACATAATTTTTTATGATTTCCATGTGAAATTGGACTTTGCAGAGCAATGAATGTGGACTGCTGGAGTGGGGTGGCATATGATGCAATAATCGTTTTATCTCAATTATTGTTTTTTCATAATCTGAGGTCGGAATTGAAATTGATATTGTCATTCATGTGTCTGTTAAAGTCAGAATCAGAATTGCTTTTACATACTTTAGTTAGTGAGAAATGGGAGCTTGTCTGGCCTCTTGAAAAAATCAGGAGCTGTAATTTTAGCTGAATTTAAAGACCAGAATATCATAAAGAGGGTAAAAATCACACCAGTTTTTAATGGATGAGGCTTGGGCCCATCAATGCTGCTTGCAGCTACATTTCTAACTTATTTTTGTAAATAATAAAATTAAACAAAGAAACTTCTGGTTAGAAAAAAACATTTTCAAAAATCACAGTAAGAGCTGAGTGATATGACACGATGCATAAATGTGCAGTAAACAGTTATACTAAGCAGTTTACTTGTGTTTGTGCCTCATTACAATCATACATGGCACTTTTCACAATGTACACATTAAACTAACAAAAGATACATTTAAGTGCAATTTGCGCTCTGAAAAGCTGTGAACAGATGAGACGCAAGGCTGCCTGTTTCACAGGAGGCTCATTTACTCTTCCTGTTTTCAAAATAAGAGTCCCACATACATATGCTTAATACATTCATTCATTCATTCATTTTCATTTCGGCTTAGTCCCTTTATTAATCTGGGGTCGCCACAGCGGAATGAACCGCCAACTTATCCAGCATATGTTTTACGCAGCGGATGCCCTTCCAGCTGCAACCCATCTCTGGGAAACATCCATACACACCCATTCACACTCATACACTACAGACAATTTAGCTTACCCAATTCACCTGTACCGCATGTCTTTGGACTTGTGGGGGAAACCGGAGCACCCGGAGGAAACCCACGCCAACACAGGGAGAACATGCAAACTCCACACAGAAACGCCAACTGACCCAGCCGAGGCTCGAACCAGCGACTTCTTGCTGTGAGGCGAACGTGCTACCCACTGCGCCACTGTGAGGCCCTGATGCTTAATACAAGCTTAGATAAACTTAAAAATAAGAGGGAGGAAAATGTTGCTATCTCACTAGGAAACAGCCAATCAAACGCAACCTGGGGCATGCATAATAATAATAATCCCATGTGGATCATCACAATCAGTGTTTTGTTCCTGTTTTTTCACTGGGATTTTACACCTACAGGATTGTGAGTGTAAACAGTTTCTAAATAAGAGGAAACAATGGTGTTTGAGGCTAATGGTATGCTATTTCCATGTACTGATCTCTTATTATTATTATTATTATTATTATGTGGCACAGTGGGTAGCACGTTCGCCTCACAGCAAGAAGGTCGCTGGTTCGAGCCTCGGCTGGGTCAGTTGGCGTTTCTGTGTGAAGTTTGCATGTTCTCCCTGTGTTGGCGTGGGTTTCCTCCGGGTGCTCCGGTTTCCCTCACAAGTCCAAAAACATGCGGTATAGGTGAATTGGGTAAGCAAAATTGTGCGTAGTCTATGTGTGTGAATGGGTGTGTATGGATGTTTCCCAGAGATGGGTTGCAGCTGGAAGGGCATCCGCTGCGTAAAACATATGCTGGATAAGTTGGCGGTTCATTCCGCTGTGGCGACCCCTGATTAATAAAGGTACTAAGCCGAAATGAAAATGAATGAATGAATGAATTATTCACCTGCCTATAGGTATATCCAGATATATCCAGATTTTCATTCTATGGCATCAAAACATGGCTTTAACAAAAAATATGATCCCTGTAGAAAAGATGCATAGAAATTCTTCAACCAAAGCCACTGAAAAAGTGAAAGGGCACTCTATAAGCAATTGTCTGGAAATCAGAACACCCAAGCAACCACATAACAGTGTGCAAAAACTATTTATAATGTCTTGATAACCTCTCAACAAATAACTGGAATGGTATAGCAACTGTTGTATTGTACACGCAATTCAGAAAGAAATGGTATTGAGGTAGGGATGGGCTTAACAGTGCTTTTCAAAAATAAGATCACATCCACGAACACTCTTTCAACAGACACTATTTCTGTTCAGCTTGTGTTTCATGAATTTGGTAAATTATTAAGCTTGCCACAAAACAAGCTCACATGGCCAAATTTCCCTCCAAAATGTTTTGTGCTGCAGTACTTGGATCAATAAATCCATACAGAACATTCCCTAGAGCATGGCCCTTCCCCAAACCAAACCCCCAGTGACCCCTCCATCCCCCTACAGCCAGAATATCTGATGATCTTCAGTGTGTCTGTCCATCTGTCCATGGTATAACTTACACCACCCATTCACACACACAAACTCACTCACACACACACACACAACGGCCCGGGGCGAGGCCTGTCCTACTTGGGCCGAGCTTCCACCTCTCCAATCTAATCACAGTCTCCTGCACTAGCCGAGTGTCCATTAGGTTTGACTCAGGACAAAGCCTGTTTATTACGGCCCTCAATTGAATCAAAGATAATCCAATCAAAAGAATCATTTTTTTTTTTTTTAGCTTTCCAGCGAACAGAGCTCACAGGGCCAAGACAAAGCAGTCTTCGTACTAATCTGCTTTTACTCAATTTTACTACATTTTCTGGGCTGTGTTTTGTTTTGTTTTGTACCGACTAGACCTAAATGGAATCTGTAAACTTTTTCCACACTTTTTAGTATCTAACACTAGGGCTGCACGATTAATCAAAAAAAGATTGCGATCTTGATTCGACCTTACACACGATCTTAATTCCCCTTTTCTACGATCCAGCCAATTATATTTTAAAGGTCAGGAGAGAAGAGAAAGGCGATCGCACAAGTCTTCACATTGTTTTATGTAGCCTACATTGCTCAGCAACATGGACACCTCCAAATGGTGTTAAAAGTGTCACATACTCTATTTATAAGGTATAAAAACAAATGTAATTCCTGTCTTAATGTAATGATGTATTCATTATTATGAGCTGACGACGTGCACGTGGCCACCAATGATGTCTAGTTTAGAACAGAATCTGCATAGGCTGTGAATAACAGCTAAAGTTGTAAATAAGGTCCAATTTGTTGCACAGAGTGATTGTTTGTGAGCTGCGTGGGAAGTATGGTTTGTATGTGTGTGTTGTTTTTTCTCTCTCAAAGTCACAGCAGTCATGACATGAGCGCACTCAGCAGTGAAAGTGAAACCAAAACCCCGCACATCATTTACATGATCATATCGCATTTTGCAGTTAGGATTATGACAAGCGTTTGATGTTTTTTATTTCATAGCGAACACAAAGTGTTGTGAATGCAAATAAATGTTTACTGGGTCAGTATAACTACTCTAGCTTATATAATGTTGAATATAATGCAAGAGGGAATCTGATAAATGACAAATGTCTCATTTTGCCAGTGAATAAAATGGTCTAATAAGGTTGTCAATGACAAATGACAAGCATATGTCTCAAACATTTAACTTCAGAGTTATGAATAGTTGCATTCTGATGTAATCACTTTACTGCGCATTAACAACCAGGACATATTTAAAGTCTGTTCAAGTCCACCATTTCAAGTCTATAGAAAATGTAGCATTTTAACCAACAGTACACCTACACATAGGCCTAGTATTATTATTGTTGTTTTACCATATGTTTGAGAATAACAATAATAATAACCTAGTCATATTAACCTTTATTTTACATCCTGATCTTGATTTTAAGCAAAAACAAATTGTGATTCTCATTTTAGCCAGAATCATGCAGCCCCATCTAACACATGTCAAATGTGTGTAGAACTTTTCACTTTTGTTTGCACAGATCCCATGTTAAGGCCTAATGATATATCTGAGATTTCTGTGGAACACACAAGAAGATATTTTAAAGAACTGTTTTGCCAATATAACGGGCAATGGGGTCCGGGGCTTTTGTGCAAAAGATCTTCTTGTGTGTGAAACAGTGTATAATGACATGCATCATAACTCATTTTTATGCATTGTTTGTTTGCCTCTGTTCACTGTTGACTCAACCATGCTTTTATGGCTCATTTAAAATAACTACATGATTTACGTTTTTTTTTTACTTGCTTTAGAAATCTCTCATGCCATTATGCATACTAAAACTGCTTTTTAACAACTAACAGACTGTGTAAACTGTCTTTTTTTTCTTTGTCTTTTCCCCCATTCCTCCAACAGATTTAGATGCTCCTTACAGCTCTCCTTCTCCTTCTCCTTCTGCTCCTCCTCCTACTCCATATTTTACACCTTCTCCTTCACTTCAAACATTTTGTACTCCTGCTCCATCAGTTGTCTCGTATACAGACAAGCTTTCACCCGACAATCCTACGGAGAGCGTGACCACGGCTGACCCTGGGCTAAAGAGACTCCATGGGCTGAGCGACAACCTCATTCCCATCTACACCTCCATACTGGCTGCGGTGCTGTTGGGCCTGGTGGCTTTCATCATATTTAAACGGTCAGATATTTTCTCCCCGTGATATTTTTATCTTCACTTATTAACCACAGTGCCATGTAGGCTTTAGTTCAGCTATTTATATAAAGTGAGAAAGAAAGAAGGGGAAAATGCTTCTAGGCTGTTCTTCCATCTGATTCATCACGAGCACATTGTTTATTATGTGGGGTAAAACCGAGACACTGATCTTAGATCATATTAAATGACTCCACTTTCATTTCTGACACATTTCTGGATTTGGCAATGCAATACAATAATCTAGACAGCATATCCGAATATGCTAATAATAACTTCACATTGTAAATTTTGTGAAAATTTGCAGCTGAGATTACCATAACTGTAACATTAAAATATGTTAACAGCAGATTAGGCCTTGTGGATTGAACTTTTTAAGAGGTAAAAAAAGGTATATTTGATTACATTATATAATGCTATGGTTTCAATCAGAATTATTAACCCCCCTGAATTATTAACTCCTGTTTATTTTTTCCCCCAATTTCTGGTTAACGGGGAGATTTTTCTCAACACATTTCTAAACATAATAGTCTCAATAACTCATTTCTAATAACTGATTTATTTTATCTTTGCCATGATGACAGTAAATAATATTTTACTAGATATTTTTCAAGAGACTTCTATACAGCTTAAAGTGACATTTAAAGGCTTAACTAGGTTAGAAAATGTCCTTGCTCTGTTAAACATCATTTGGGAAATATTTAAAAAAGAAAAACTATTTCAAAGGGGGTTTAATAATTCCTATTAAAGTCTAAAATCTGTTTTGTACCTTTATAAAACACTAAATATAATACTAATACAGTATCAAATTCAAGTATAAAATCACCTTCATGTCATGTTCCAAAGACATGTGGTGTAGGTGAATGGGGTAAACTAAATTGGCCGTAGTGTATGAGTGTGTGTGTGAATGCAAGAGTGTATGGGTGTTTCCTAGTACTAGGCTGCGGCTGTAAGGGCATCCACTGCGTAAAACGTATGCCAGAATAGTTGGTGGTTCATTCCGCTGTGGTGACCCCTGATAAATAAGGGACTAAGCTGAAGAAAAATGAATGAATGAATATAAAGCATAAAACTCTAATATAATGATTAGAATAAACAATTATTTAAATGAAAAAATTAGATGATTTGCTTTTTCCACTTGAAATTTATGAAATGTTGTGTTCGATTTCTTAGTTTTTGCACTGTATATAGTAAGGGACTTTACTGTTAATCAATTGAAAGACTTTTATTGTAGTGAACTGTATTTTACTGTTAAAATTGAAGCATTTTATTACACTGCATGTTTTTGCAGACATAAATCAATGTTGATGAAAATTAAAACAAGCCTGAGAGTTTTCTGAACAGTAACAGATGGCGATTGTGGAGGAAAGGGGTCATAAAATATTAAAATCACAGTGGGAGGGTGTAACATTGACTTTCAAATCATTGTTTGTTTGAGTGGCCCGACATCTCAGCTCAGCTTATGGGGTGTGTTTGGGTGGGAATGTCTGCCTGTCTAAACAATGGCTGGCGGCGGAAAAGTTGTCTTTTGGGTCAGAAATAAATGCTGATTTTAACTTCTGATGTTTTTCAGGTGGAACAGTTGTAAGCAGAATAAGCAAGCAAATAACCGAGCATGCAGCGCAAACCCCAGTCAGACTCCTTCTCCTGAGGGAGAGAAACTCCACAGTGACAGTGGCATCTCAGTGGACAGTCAGAGCCTGCAGGACGGCCAGGGACCTCCACATACAGGTACAATACAAGTACAAACCCTTAGAGAAGTACAAACCTACAAGTGCAAACCCTTAGATCATCTTAACATACACTTGCATCTCAAAAAAGGTGATCAGTTGTAATAACCTTTTTAACTTAATTGAAAAATATATAATAAATTAATTAATTACAAAATAATTATATTTTATATACAACATTTCAAGCCTTTTTTTCAACCCAGGCTCATCAAAAATACATGCCTCGGCTTATATTTATGCCTGAAATACACTTAGATACGGATTATGTTGCATTGGGTATATTTTGTTGCATATTTCAGATGACAGATCCACTAGAGGGCACTGTCAAAAAAATGTTTTAATTTGAAATGCATTACCTAGGGTAAGTTTTGTTGTAAATTTTTGATACGCGTGCTTCTTGTGCACATTAATTGGAATGTGGGGCTTGTCGTACAGATCAACAGCGAACCACTGACCGGCAAATGTTCCCTAAACCCAACCGATATTGTTTTCAGAAGCAAATGTAAGATGCAAGTGCACTGTGAACATGTCATTTTAACCTTGTTTTCGCATTACTCTGATCTCTTTTGTGGAACTATGTTTCGCTGGACGCAAGCACACTGCAACTCAAGTACAACACCGTACCAAGTGAGCCACCGAGCAAACTGACTATGTTCGAAAAGTAGATAGATAGGTGAGGCAAACATACATTGGACATATTTGGCCCTATCATACACCCGGCACAATAAGGCATGTAGGGCGTGATTTGTTGCTATTTTCATACGAGCGCAGGTTTCATTTTCACTATTTGCACCACGTTGTTTAAATAGCAAATCCATTTGCGCCACTTTGTGGACTCATGGATTTGCTGGTCTGAAAAGCTGGGGTGTTAAGGCGCACTATTGGCGCATTGCTATTTTGAGGCAACTGAAATAGACCACGCCATTGACCAACTAAAAGCTAGTCAATGACGCAGAGTTTTTGTCATTTAAAGTGCATGTTAGTTATGCACCTATGCCGGTCTAAAATGCGTACAAATTGCTTTATAGACACAGGATGTACAGCAATACACAAATATTTTTAAATATGAAAAGAATTTAAGAATTAAAATGTTACAAAAAAGTTTTCTACATAAATATAAAAACCACTACCTCCATACCTTCTTCACCTCGGGGGGCTTTTTTCAGTTTATTCGTGACAGTTTGCATTTGTATAATGTTATTATTATTAGTAATAGTAGTAGTATTTATTATATGCATATTTATATTTGTTTTAATAAAAACTATTTTAAATTTCTCTACCTGTCGGGTTTTGGAGACGTATGCATCACCATATGGGGCATCAACGCAACGCACGACACAACTGACTCCTAAAGGGAATGGGAGATGAGACTTTGATTGGTTTAATGCATGTTATGCTCAAAACACACCCTTAACTCAATAAGAGAATAAGCACAACTTTGTTAGACCATGCGCCAGGGCGCAGACCGTATTGTGCTGTCCTTAAAATAGCAAACTTGGATTCGGACACACCTTTAATGCTTTTGCACCATGCACTTTAGACTTTGCGATTAGATCGTTAAAATAGAGCCCATTATGTTTTTTTATAGCATTTATTTGGTGTTGTGCAAAGAACTGCACAAAATAATCCTTTGTTCATTGATAAAATGTCCCTGTAAATATCATTGGTGTGAAAAAGAACAAATGTTGTTGGCATCATACTGCTTCGTGGCGTTTATTTTACCTGGAAACTGCAGTCAAACATATGTTGAAGTATGTTTTTGAAGTTTAACAGATATGTAGACTGAGGCATGTATAACCAATGAGCATATGTTACCTTTTTTGCATCCATTTCAATGATGTCTTACAGCTAGTAAAAACTAAAATCTAGTCACAAAATATTTTCTGAGACCAATCAAAAAGGATGTTTTTATGCACTCAGTACTTGGTCAGGGCTCTGTTAGCACGAATTACAGCCTGTGGCACTGGCGATAACTGAAGGAAGCCCGGGTTTCTTTATTAGTGTATAGTTATATTGGGTATTTCTTGATTTACTTTTGACAATACACCATAGATCCTGTATGGGGTTTAGGTCAAGTGTTGGATGGCTAAAAAAGCACAGTTAGCATAACCAGCTTACCAGTTAGTAGTACTTTTGGCAGATTTCTCAAAGTGGAGTACAGGATCGACAGCTGATCCTCATCACAGCTTCATCCTAGATTTCAGACACTTTAGATTCTTTGCATCTTCCTCCAACTGAAAAGCATTATTTTCTTTCTTCTGAAAAGAAGGCTTTGGATAAGTTGTTGTTTTTTGTCATAGAGCAGTTTACTGTTCTGACAGTGTTTCTGGTAATGTGACAGTTGTAGCCCATATTCTGATGCCTTCTTTGCACATCTTTCGCAGTTCTTCGTTTCAGTTCTTGTGAAGCTTTTCAAAGTTCCTGAATTGGTTTTGCTTGACAGTGTTTTGAAGGCTGAGGTCATTCATGTTCATTGTGCACATTCTCCTACATTCTCCTACAATTTAAAAACTATTCATATACTTCAATCAAGTCCAGTGGCCTACCCTTCTTGTGGAGGGTGTCAATGGTCTTCTGGATGACTTTTTAGTCAGCTCTCTTCTCCATGATTGTGGTTGTGAGACCAATCTCTACCTGGTATTTATACTACATATGTAAAATGAATCATAGCATATAAAGACAAGTGAAGCTGATGGAGGCACATGGTTTAAGAGAAGCTCTAATGGAACTTATAAGAAACAAACGATTCAGAGGAGCTTTAGTGCCAGGAGAGCAATCTCATTTGCTGATGATGCTATAGAAACAAAGTGCCACATTTTGACATGACAAGACTTTCTTGACAAACTATGCGTGTAAAAACTCAGCAGTCAGGTTTTTTTTTCATAACTACAGCTATGGTAAGCATTTCTTTCAAAAACAGGTTCCTTTTTATGTTCATTTTTATGTTTACATGTTTATTGTGAAAAAAGCAAACAAACAAACAAAAACTATTACTGTCATGAATACTGTCTCACTAGACTCAGTGAGAAAAATTGGGTCACAAACCCAAATGCTATTCACCACAATTACAGTACAAAATGTTACATATCGTTATCTTTGTTGTTGTTGTTGTTGTTGTTGTTGTTGTTGTTGTTGTTGTTGTTGTTGTTGTTGTTGTTGTTTTAACAAAAGAGAAAACAAAAAAGAATAAAAATGAAAGAGAAAAATGGAAACAAGAGTAATAAAAGTGTACAGAAAATGTTCTTACAACTAACTGAAGGCAGTCATTCAACAACCAGAATCAAATGTCCAGATACGTTGTCAATGTTGAAAGTAAATATGTACAATTAAACCGTATAAAATAATAATAGTTAAAATCATATGAAAATTGTTAAGAAAGAAATAAATTAAAATGAAGCAGAGTCTATTATAATCTATTAAAATCTATTAAATGGCAAGAGGTTAAAAGACTTAAAGTTATAAACCATTGCCACTTTTTAAAGAAATTAGTTTTCCCAGACCATCTAACCTTTTCCAACTTTTGGGAAAAAAAAAACATAGTATCTACTAGCCATTGGGATGTACTTGGAGGCTTATTTGATTTCCAGTGGAGTACGACACCTAGCTAATAATGAGGTCAAGGCTAAAGAATCACTTTTATCAATAGAATTAAACTGGGACCAAATCTTTGGTACCCTAAAAAATGGCTGTATCAGGGGATGGGTCTTTATTTACCTACAACACCTTAGACATAATTGTAAAATAATTAATCCAGTAATTCTGTAAGATAGAGCACATAAAAACATATGACATGTTCCTTTTTGTATAAATTAGAACCTTTAGGTTAGAATCCTAAATTAGAGACTACTCAAATATCAGGTAGGTACTGTCGAGTATATATTTTACAGACAATATTTTGTCATTTGGATAATATAATATAATATAATATAATATAATATAATATAAT
>CAIGQW010012936.1:6065287-6080539 GCA_903798125.1 Danio choprae | reverse complement strand
CAATCAATCAATCAATCAATCAATCAATCAATCAATCAATCAATCAATCAATCAATCAATCAAATAAAATAAAGGGTACTTGAGGTCAACTGTCATTTCTAATACCCCTTAAAATAAAAACATGATGTTGTACAGTTATACTGGACTCAGACTGACATAAATGAACCAGAAATAGGTTGTTACTTTACACTGGTTCATTCCCATCCAGTGGAATAATATATATTTTTTAATCCTGGATATTATGTGTGTGCAAGAAGAGTCTGATATGAAATAGTGTAATGTGAGTCTCTGTATTGAACTGAGCCCTGTTTGTTCAAATGGATTACAGAATTACACATCATTAAATCTGCATTTTAAAGGAGCATCATTGTAAACAAAGCTCAAACCACTTTCTGTGCATAAGGTAAGCGAATGTCCCTACTTTAATTTAAGCTGTTTTCATTATTTATTATTTATAGGTTGTTTTCACATGACGTCATTGATGATGCGAGAAATTCTGCTTATACAGTATCTACCGCCTCGATGACAGGCAAATATATTTTAGTTGAGTAGAAAACTCGGCCCTCTTCATGATATAAGGATCATGTCCGACATATGTGGTTATTTTCTATTTGAAATACGGTATAAATCGCAAAAATATGGACTTTCCTCTATGTCTCCCATACATTTTTTTACTTCCTGCCCTCCATCTGAATTTTGCTCGTCACCAGAACCATATGATTGCAAACAACCTATTTAGCTAATAATAACTGATAGTCAGTGTTTAGATAGATCTCCTGCAGCTCCTTCATTGAGAAAGGCCAACCCGATCTTACAAGGAAACAAAACATATTATCAAAAAGTGGCCAATTTATACAAATTCACGATTTAATTTGTATGAAAACACAGTATTTCTATAGCTCTCATTGGGAGATGAGCAAATCCTACTAAAATGCACAAATAAGACTGTATAAATGAATACAAATTAGCCACTAAATCAAAAAGTTACAAACTGCCTTGAGATTGTATTGGAAATGCAGTCATTGTGTTGTACATTCATGAAATGTTTAAAGTCAAATAAAGCGTGCCACTTTAACACAGTGCCGTTAATCAAACGAGTTACTTTCACTCAAACATTGAAAGCTCATTGAACTTAACAGAAAAGTTATGGCGACAGCATTTGACAGTATCAAGCTGAACTTAAAACTCACTTTGTAAAAGCAGATCACCAGCATGCTTGGGTCAGACTGTATAAGGAAAATAAATGCTGAAATTAAATGCTGTGTGTGTTTTCAGACAATCATTCATTCATTCATTTTCATTTCGGCTTAGTCCCTTTATTAATCTGGGGTCGCCACAGCGGAATGAACCGCCAACTTATCCAGCACATGTTTTACGCAGCGGATGCCCTTCCAGCTGCAACCCATCTCTGGGAAACATCCATACACACCCATCCACACACACATACACTACGGACAATTTAGTCTACCCAATTTACCTGTACCGCATGTCTTTGGACTTGTGGGGGAAACCGGAGCACCCGGAGGAAACCCACGTCAACACAGGGAGAACATGCAAAATCCACACAGAAACGCCAACTGACCCAGCCGAGGCTCGAACCAGCGACCTTCTTACTGTGAGGCGAACGTGCTACCCACTACGCCACTGTGAGGCCCCTTTTCAGACAATATTATTTACAATTATTTAAAGTCTTTATTGTGGTGCTATTCTGGGACTTATGTTGTTTTGACTTTCGTAGAGCAGAGCCTGTGATTTGGTTGAGAATGAGCTGAAACTAACCCTCTTGCTGTTCCAAACCCCTGAGATCTTCGTTTATATTCAGCTCTCAAATTAAGGTATTTTAGATTAAATCTGAGAGCTCCCTCACCCTCCATAGACCGCAGTGGTCCTGAGATGTTTAAAGTCCAGAAAAGAAATCAAAAACATTGCCAAAACATTTCATGTGACTTCCGTGGTTAAACTGTAATCATGCGGAGCTTTAAGAAAACCTTTGCATCACAAAAACAAGGATAAAAAGGTTTGTTTGCATATATTTTCTCTCCCATGTCATGTCAGTGCTTACTATGGGCAAAACAGCTGTATTTGCAGTCTGCAGCGCAACATGCAAGCATCAAACATTTAGTGCTTGCACCATAATCTGATGCAAGATAGAAAATATCTGTGAATAAATATGTATTTACAGTTTCTTTGGCACACAAAAGTATTCTTGGAGATTTGTATCAACTTTTCCTTGTTCTAGAGTGTGTAGGTTAAACCTGAGCACAAACAAATGCATGTACAGTTATAAATACCGTTCATACGCCATTCAGATCGAACTGCACACCTGCCAGATGTAAGGCCTGTGGTCCCCCTGGGCTTCCAGTGAGTCCATTAGAAAAGCTGCTAATCCACCACAGGACACAGTTCTGCAAACCACCTACTGATAGATGTCAGACCAATCGTACTCAACATAATTACTCGACCGCTCGCCTGCAGCCAAATCATCTCCTATAGGCTCATATTTCATACATTTCCTTTTTAAAACATTTCTTTCATTTCCGACAGACCACCACAAAGAATCTATAAGGCCATGTATCACACACTCGCACTTTGTATAATCATATTCTTGAAAAGAAAGACAGGCAGAAATGGATGTCTCGCTTGTATATTATATTAGACTAATATCGTATGATTTGGCAACTGTACAGGTTGTTAAACTGCCTTCAAGTCATGAAGGAATTATCGTAATCATGAAATGAATACACGTGAATGAATGGCAGCATAATGTCATAAACGCCAGCAGGAAAATCTGACTTAAGCTGAGAGTGTGTCAAATCCAGAATTATTGCACAACAAATTGCTTTTATTAATTAGATCATGCTGAAAAATATATATATATATTCAGGCTAAAGTTGATTTTAATATGAGGAAGACATATTTTGTAACTTTAAAACTCATTACAATATATTACTATAATAATTTAAATAATAAAATAATAATAAATGACTTACATTGCATTGAATGTACACATTTGATAAATTTTTGCTCTTCTTGGGAATCAAACCCAACTACATATAGCTTTTTATTTACTGTTTTTGTTACACACTCCCTGATGATTCACTCATTAATTTTCTTTTCGGCTTAGTCCCTTTATTAATCTGGGGTCACCACAGCGGAATGAACCGCCAACTTATCCAGCATATGTTTTACGCAGCGGATGCCTTTCCAGCCGCAACCCATCACTGGGAAACATCCATACACACTCATTTACACACATACACTACGGACAATTTAGCTTACCCAATTCACCTATACTGCATGTCTTTAGACTTGTGGGGGAAACCGGAGCACCCAGAGGAAACCCACGCCAACACGGGGAGAACATGCAAACTCCACACAGAAATGCCAACTGACCCAGCCGAGGCTCGAACCAGCGACCTTCTTGCTGTGAGGCGATCGTGCTACCCACTGTGCCACCGTGAGGCCACTGCCTGATGAAACAAAGTATAATTACAACATAATGAAGATAATTGCAGAGGGAAAAGCTACTATAAATACAACAAGGTGACATTTGTTAACATTTATTAGTGAATGGCTTAGCTATGACTAACAATGAAGAATGCATTTAACAGTATTTATTGTTCATGTTAATGTTAGAAATTAAAAACGAACCTTGTTTTAATTGTTTCCAGTGAAACTATGAAACATATTGGCGCTGCTTAAGGCACATTATAACTTATCGAATTTAGATTTATATTTTTAGAAAAGATTTTACATAAAATGTTGCACTTTAATAAGCCCAGGTACATAGAAACATTCTTAAATGAGTTCATTTATATTAAAAACACCATTATTTGCCAAATACTACACAAATATTGAGTAAAACTATTAGTAAACATGTTATAATGTGACAAGACAAATATTTTATTTCAGTTTTTATTTACTTTAACCTTTTAGACCTTTCTTTTACCTCTTTTTATCACAACTTTTACTTCAGTTTATTCATATGAACATCATTCATTCATTCATTCATTACATGAAATACCTTTGTCTTCCTCCTGTTTTTCTTCTACTTCTCTTGTTTTCTTGTCTTTCCTGGGCAGCAGAGTGCTTCAGTCTTTATGATATGGTGATTATTAATCATACATTTATCACAATCACGTAACTGTACAGTAGCCCAAGTGTGGCTGTGCTTCCAAAGGACATAGAGAAGGATTTATTATCCCTTCAAAGTGGAGTGAGTCGGGAGAGAAATAAAATAGTTGATTTGGGGAATAGTTGTTTTTGGGGAATATCACCTTTTTTTGTAATATAAAATGAAATGCATAGCATTGATGTACATAGTATGGGTAATAAAAAATTAAATACATAATAATAAAAAAACACTCAAGTATTGACGGCGACCTGAGCATTTGCCTATTCGCCTATATGCCTAAGGCTGGCCCTGATCAAATCTACAACCTTAGCATTGCTAGAACTATTCTCTACTACAGTAGGTGAGCTACAGGAAGACCTTCATGGAAATTCATTCATTCATTCATTTCCATTTCGGCTTAGTCCCTATATTAATCTGGGGTCGCCACAGCGGAATGAACTGCCAACTTATCCAGCATATGTTTTACACAGCGGATGCCCTTCCAGCTGCAACCCATCACTGGGAAACATCCACACACTCTCATTCACATACATTCACTACGGACAATTTTAGCTTACCCAATTCACCTATATCGCATGTCTTTGGACTTGTGGGGGAAACTCCACACAGAAATGCCAACTGACCCAGCCGAGGCTCGAACCAGCGACCTTTATGCTGTGAGGCGCACTTGCTACCCACTGCGCCACCGTGAGGCCCTTCATGGAAATTGTAATTTTTTATTTTTTATTTAAAAGGCTAATTTGTTTGAATTTGTACAATCTCATTCGTGCATTTTAGTATGATTTGCTCATCGCCCTATGACGGTTGGGTTTATGGGTTTAGTTTGGGGGCCGTCACCTTTTAAAAATTACATGCTTTCGTACGAATACAATTTTATACATTTATACAAATTAGCCAATTTTCTGACAATATGTAAAACAGCTATGTTTCCTCATGGGATCAGACTGGGTTTTTTGTTTTTGTTTTTAATAATAATTTAATATATTATTACCAATTAAAACAATTAAATTAAATTAAATTAAATTAAATTAAATTAAATTAAATTAAATTAAATTAAATTAAATTAAATTAAAAAAAATTAGCCATCCGCTGTGTAAAACATATGCCAGAGTAGTTGGTGGTTCATTACACTGTGGCGACCCCTGATGAATAAAGGAACTAAGCCAAAGGAAAATGAATAAAATAAATAAAAATAAAATAAAATAACCTTCTTTTCCCAGTACTGGGTTACAGCTGGAAGGCCATCCGCTGCGTAAAACATATGCCAGAGTAGTTGGTGGTTCATTTCACTGTGGCGACCCCTGATAAATCAGGGACTGAGCCAAAGGAAAATGAATGAATGAATGAATGAATGAATGAATGAATGAATGAATGAATGAATGAATGAATAACCTTCTCTTATGGTTTCTGGCACCTTCCTTTGAAGCTATTTAAACGAGATCTCCAGACTAAGAGGATATACAGTACAATACATCTCACGCAAGTTGCACACATTGAGAAGTGTCATATATCTGGCATCCGCTCAGATAATGGAAATGTAAGAATGAGTACAATCATGAACTCGCTAACCCTCCTTCAACGTTATTAGTGCGGTACCAAAATCTTCACACCAAAACAAGACCAACAGGCTCCAGTTTTTTCCTTACTGTACCGCTCTCCTCTCTGCTGAATCCCTGAGCCCTGTGCTGGTGTCGGGTTTACCGTGGTATCGGTTATCAGGGATGGAGAGACATCAAAGCCTCTTGTTAAAAGACACAGAGCTGGACTCGAAAGTGGAAATGAAGCACCTGCCTTCATCCAGACCCATTCTCAATCACAGACAGCAGACAGGGAACTTTACATTCATGAAGGAAAACTGCAAAGGATGGGCTTTTTTATTTGCTTTAATGCACAATATTGGAAAGATTACTTTAGATATATTAAAAATAGGTCTGTGCTATTGTAGTGAGTGGAACCTTGCTCATGAAAGGTCAAACATACTAACTATTATATTTGTCTATATATATATATTTTATATTTACTTTTATATATAATATAAAAGTCTATCTTTTATTTAAAGTCTGTGTAAACCAGAAGTTGCTAGTACTTTTATTTCAGTATGTAAAAGTACTTCCAACTGAAATTGAATATTGAGTAGGGGGCGGGGCTTTTATTTGCACATCATTCCCTCATAGCAAACTAAAGGTAAGAGGGGTGGGGTTAATAATATTGCGTCAAACTGAAGCCGTCAAACTGATGTCAACAGAGAAGGACTGCCACTCAAAACATGAAAGCAAGCGGTCAGATTTGATTGAAGATTACCAAAACAGACATTTTTTTCATCTTCATTTATTGTATTTCCATAGCGCTTTTATAATGTAGATTGTCTCAAAGCAGCTTAACATAGAATTTCTAGTCAATTGAAACTGTGTCAGTCCAGTTTTCAGAGTTGAAGTTCAGTTTAGTTCAGTTCAGTGTGGTTTAATTTTCACTGCTGAAAGTCCAAACACATTGATGCGCAGCTCCACAAGTCCCAGACCAAGCAAGCCAGTGGCGACAGTGACGAGGAACAAATTACCAATTGACGAAAGTGAAGGAAAAAAAACTTTGAGAGAAACCAGTTTCAGTTGAGCATGACCATTTCTCCTCTGGTCAAACTTCTTGTGCAGAGCTGCAGTCTAGGCACCGGGGGCTGGAGAACGCTGGACGTCCACCGTGTAGAAGCTACAGGTGTGAGAGGTCATCGGCGGGTGTTCAGGCTGGCCCACGGGATCAATGCAGAGACTGGTCTGTCACTGGGGTCTCATGCGCTCCACTTCTCCATGACCACTACAGCATCTGCTCAGGATACAGCCTAGTCCAAGATTATGGAGGCCTCGAGATAAGAAGAAACAACAACAACAACAACAACAACAACAACAACAACAACAACAACAACAACAACAACAACAAAAACAAAAACAGACTAACATAAGCATAGATGGTGTTCAAATTACAATGTCTTTTGGGAAGTGTTCTTGGCTCTGGTTGCCCTAATTAATGCAGCCTAACAATCCTTTAGAGGATAACAATGTGTGCAAGCAAAGTAAACATTATAAATTTTGATTTCATGCGGCCTTTAAGGTTGTGTTGTTTCAACCCTCAGATCTCTAACCCTAAATATAGGCAGAAAAAAAAAAAGAATGCATGACTAAGCACACTATTAATGAATATATGACTTCAGGAATTGTTGTTGCTTATCAAACTGGTACAAGTATATTTGCATATTGTCAACCTGTTAAACTTGTTTAAGCTCGGATTCAGTCCAATAGTAAAAATACCTTTCATTTTGTCCACAGGGGAACATTTTTTTGTTAACACTGCCAGAAGAACACAACCACGATGGAGCCCACTCCCATGAGTCAGCTTTAAAAACAAGAAATAAACAAACAAATACAATTTATAGCATTTAATGTTAAAACTCTAACAAGAACACACCCATAAAGCCCGTGACATAATAATAAAACAATAAAAAATACAAATAAATAAATAAATAATTACAAAAATAAATAAATAACATATTTTATTACCAACATAAGAACAATAACAGTATTGAGCCCACTCCCATGATGCACTCTGACATAGTCCAAGTAAAAACAATAAATAAATTATCCCACCTAATAATTACTTTGTACTTACATTTACACTAATAGTTTGTTGCAATGCACTTATTATGTACATATCATGTTTTAACATTGTACTTATATTTAACAACTGCTTTACTTTACATATATAATTAATTTCTGTTATTACATTTATAATTACACTGACCAAAATACATGCTTTATTTATTTATTGACTAATTAAAAGAGTCCTGTTAGGCAGTATACACTTTATTTTTCTCTTTCTAAACTCCCTCAAACACCTTTGCTGTAATTTCCTCTTGCTATTGCATGATGCACTGAAGGGTGTGTTGACAGCATGTCAGGTGTAATTAGATTAAAACAAACTCTGGTGAGATTATTGTGTTAGTTCAGCTCATATAAGTGTGTGCACTGCTGTTGGTTCAAACTCACGTGACCTGATGCTGTTTGTTTGTGGAAAGCAGATGTGTGTTATTTAACAGAATAGTCCTTGTGCCTATCCTGGATGCTACAACCTAACCTTCATTTACATATGCGACCTCGGGCAAGAATACAGTCTTTTAACTGATTCAATTTTTAATATATAGTGGGGATTTGAGTATTACCTACAATATTACTATTTCGTTTATTTTAACATCCTGGTCATAGGTTACAGATTATTATGCTGAAACAATGAAATAAAACAATGTTCAGCAAAGTAAAAATAAGTGTTTACGTAAGAATATATACAATGAATGACATGGAAGGCTCAGCGTCACGCAGAATTCAGCTCAATGACGTATATTAAGCAAAAATTCACGTGAGGTAAAAAACATACCGTGAGTAAACTAGATCAAGTGTCACGGTTTCTGTGAAACCAGCATCCTATTTGCTGAAATAATAAAAGAGAAACGCCACGATGGTGTTATCAAGACTTTCAGAAAAAGGGACTTTCAAAAAATTGTGGGGAAGCACGGTGGCAGAGCATAATCACAGTGGGTAGCATAATCGCCTCACAGCAAGAAGGACCCTGGTTCGAGCCCCAGCTGGGTCAGTTGGCATTTCTTTGTGGAATTTGCATGTTCTCCCCGTGTTCGCGTGGGTTTCCTCTGGGTGCTCCAGTTTCTCCCACAGTTCAAAGCCGTAGTGAATGTGAGTGTGTGCAAGAGTGTGTGGGTGTTTCCCAGTGTTTGGTTGCGGCTGGAAGGGGATCCGCTGTGTAAAACATGTGCTGGACAAGTTGGTGGTTCATTCCGCTGTGGCGACCCCTGATTAATAAAGGGACTAAGCCGAAAAGAAAAGGAATGAATGAATGTAAACAGTTGTGTGAGACTGATGATGGCAGCCAGAGGAGAGAATAATGTCAAATTTATTTCAGCCCCATAGACGCTGCATTAGAAACACCTTGCATAAGCAGTAATTCGTTTTTTTGTAATTTGACACAAAGGTGATATAATACATACATAAACGCGAATAATTTTTCATACATTTAAAAAAAAAATCTAAGTATTTTGATGCTAACAGTTGTAAATGTTCGTCTTACTACAATTACTACTTCCACAATAAGTTTTCCACAGAACAAAGATTTTTTTTACTGGATTGCATCTGTTATATTGTAAAACACGATTCTCATACATATGAACGCATTCAGGAACATTTCATAAACTTTTCTGAGTACATTTGAGATTTATTATAAGATTATCTTGTGAAAAGGGTATAAAAACCACTTTTAGAACCAGTTTAGGATTAGGATAAGTTTTAGGATATATAATGTTGTCAACATTTACCTTGTAGCTCATTGGTCCACGTGGCATTTGCATTACACTGAACTGAACTAAACTGTGAAAACTTAATTGAAGCAGTTTTAATTTACTAGAACTTCATCTAGATCAAGCTGCTTTGACACAATGTACATTGCATAAAACAGCATAGAAATTACTAGTTAGATTTAAGGTGAACAACTTAAAAAAGCAGTTTGATTTGGTCATCTTTAATCAAAATCTGACCATGACCATAATCTAACTCTTGCTGCTTTATTCATTTGCATTATTCTTCTGGCCAAACCTCCTGTGTGGAGCTGCAGTCTAGGCGCTGGAGGCTGGAGAAGCTGGACGTCCATCGTGGAAAAGCTGCAGGTGTGGGTAGGGCACCGGCGGGAGGTCAGGCTGGCCCACAGGATCAATGCATGGACTCGTTTGTCACTGTGTCCTTTCAGGAATCAGTCTCATGCACTCCATTCCTCCATGACCACCACAGCATCAGCACGGGATACGGTCTGGTCCAGGATACCTTGGGATCATCTCTTCACAGGTCTTGGATCACATCAATGACGCTGCATAGTCTGTAGGGGCCTCGGGATGAGTATCCCCAGATGGAAATAGAAAACTCCAAATATAAGTTTGTTGCAACTGCAAGATGACAGGAGGAGGGCAAATATTTAATTACTCAATATTCTGTTTCAGTGGGAAATACATCATCATACTGAAATCAAACTTTCCAAAGTGGAAATATCAGCCTTCGAAGGGCACTTCAGAGTGAAAACAAACATGACCCCATACTAAAATGTCGTTTCAAACTGAAGTGCTTAAAACTGGCCACTTTGAAGGGTCCTTCAAAATAAACAATTTTGAAGCGTGCAACTTCCATACACTTCAGGCTCCCATGATCCTTTGCACAGGGAAGTTGTATGAAGTAAAATAACAACTGGAGGCTCAGAGTTTGACTTTACCTATAAATGTATAGTACTGTATTTGTCTATAGGCAACTACAGTATGGTTTATAAGTAATGTTATAAATACAATCATTTATTTATACATTTGTAAAGCAAATTTAAATGATAAATACATACAAATAAATAAATAAATAAATAAATAAATAAATAAATAAATAAATAAATAAATCGCAGCTTGCACAATGTACTCATAATGCCAATTGTGTTTTGTGGGACCTAATGAGTGGTCAAAAAGTGTGATGAAGGCAGATCTTGATTGTCTCGTTAAGTTGACTCAGAAGTGCATTACAAAAATTTAAAAAATGCTTTTTTGACCCCTACACCTTTAATCCCTTTGAAGCTGTCACTCCAGAGCATTTAGGGGTTTAGGGCATAAGGATGATCATGATCCCTTCAGGATGGAACACGGTGAAATCCACAACAGCTTCCTGTTCTCACAGATATTAAATGAATACTTCTTAAAAACCCCTATGGGAAAAATTCATTCATTCATTCATTCATTTTCCTTCAGCTTAGTCCGTTATCTATCAGGGGTCACCACAGCGGAATGAACCGCCAACTTATCCAGCGTATGTTTTACGCAGTGGATGCCCTTCCGGCTGCAACCCAGTACTGGGAAACACTCATGCACTCTCACATTCACACACACTCATACCATATTGTTTACCCAATTCACCTATAGCGCATCTTTTTGGGTGAAACCATAGCACCCGAAGGAAACCCACGCGAACACGAGGAGAACATGCAAACTCCACACAGAAATGCCAACTGACCCAGCCGGGACTCGAATCAGCGACCTTCTTGCAGTGAGGCAACAGTGCTAACCACTGAGCCACTATGCTGCGGTGAATGAATGTGAAAAATTTCCAAAACCTAGTGCCTAATAAAAGTGGACAGGCACTCTTATGGTCTATATCCACACTGCAAATGAATATTAAAAGAGCATCATGACTGTCTCAGAAATGAGAATGATGCTTTCAAGCCTAATTTAGACTGAGAAACAAAATCAGGTTGGTAACGACTAGCTGATCTAATTTCCTTCCTTATTCAGAAAGAGCCAAAGAGGGCAAAAGCCACAGAGAACTTTATTTGACCCCACTGCAATAGGAAGTAATACATACCGCCTTGTCTTTATTTTACAAAAAGGCTTGCCATTCTGTCTTATATACAGTATATACATTATCCTGCATATCTTTTGGCTGTAAATGCTATTGTCAGGCTCATAAAAGTCACTGTTACAATGTGCAGAGCGTCTGGAAATAGATACACGCGGAAGTCATTTGTCTCTGAGATCTGGACTGAGATGCTCTTTATCAAATCAAGAACAAACACTCACTGTTGTGCATTACAATCTGGAAACATAAGACTTTTTTGATTAAAAAAATTATGCTCCTGCTATTTACCTCATCAATTCAGTTGAAGCTGATTGTATTTTGACCATGTATTTAGATCATATGTCCAATGTAAACAAGTCTTTGTTGTGCTGCGTGGTATTCGCAGTCATTTTGACAGCTTTATATCTGTCATCGGGCCGTTCTCAGGAGTATAATGTTCTTAAATGAATCAGAAAAAGAAAAGGCACAAGACAGATTTCCTGGAATATCTGGTCCAGTGAAAGTGTGTGGTGTTACTTATGGAGAATATTTCTGTAGGACTGAATCAATGGATAAAAATAAATGATTACAGCTAAGCATACTGATGTTCATATGTTCCAGCAATCAAAAATAGACTCAACTGGACTGTGATTCAAATGAAATGATTCATAAGACTGACAAGTGTCTAACTATGTCTAGTTAAATAATATAGTTGACTGCAAAGTTATTCAAATTTTAAATAATGACAATACATAACAGGCCTCACAGTGGCGCAGTGGGTAGCACAATCGCCTCACAGCAAGAAGGTTGCTGGTTCGAGCCTCGGCTGGGTCAGTTGGCGTTTCTGTGTGGAGTTTGCAAAATGAACCGCCAACTTATCCAGCACATGTTTCACGCAGCGGATGCCCTTCCAGCTGCAACCCATCACTGGAAAACATCCATACACACTCATTCACACACATACACTACGGACAATTTAGCTTACACAATTCACCTGTATCGCATGTCTTTGGACTTGTGGGGGAAACCCACGCAAACACTGGGAGAACATGCAAACTCCACACAGAAATGCCAACTGATCCAGGCGAGGCTCAAACCAGCGACCTTCTTGCTGTGAGGCGATCGTGCTACCCACTGCGCCACTGTGCTGACTATAATAATAATTGTTTAATAAATTATTATATTGTTATATATTGTTTAATGAATAATTATTATTTTTTAGTTAATTTGGAAAAATAAATCACAATATTTTGTACTACAAAGGTTTTTCTGTTCATCCACTAGTGTATTATTCTTGCATTTCACCTCATTTAGGTTGCATAACATTTTACAATATAGTTCCAGTCAGCATCAATGAGTTAACATGAACTGACAATTAAACACTTATATACTTTTAGCAATCTTAATTCATTGTAACATACTGTATACTAATACGTTATTAGAATCAAAACTTGTACAGTATCTGTTCATATTGTTTAATGGAGATGAACTAATATTAGCTAAAATGGATCTAACATTAATAAAGTTTTAAAAAAATGCTGCAACATTTGCAATCTATTGTTATTAAAATAATATATCTGACTCCATATTTATAAAAATTAAATTAAAAGTACCACTTACTGTACATGTAAATATTTCCAGACATTTATTTGTCAAGTCCATCTGTTATAATTAAAAGCGCATACATTTAATTTTTAAAAAAGAATCAAGATTATATGTCAGTTGTTCAAAACTTTGGTTAAAAGAAATGTATGTCTGTCAGAATATGCAGTCACTTGAGAATCTGAGATGCTTTTAAAACTCAATTCCTTCCTTCAGCTAAGTCCCTTTATTCATCATGGGTCGCCACAGCAGAATGAACCGCCAACTTATCCAGCATATGTTTTACACAGCAGATGCCCTTCCAGCTGCAATCCAGTACTGGGAAACATTCATACACACTCATTCACACACACACACTCATACACTATGACCAATTTAGTTTATTCAATTCAAGTTTAACATGCAAACTCCACACAGAAATGCCAACTGGACTTGAACCAGCGACCAGAGACACTGTGTTGCCCGCTTTTAAAACTCTTAAATGATAATTCTGTAAATATTTGCCTGTTTTCATGTAAGTGGTTAAAAGAGTAAGTTTAACAATGTTCATGCAGTGTGATTTATTATAATATTTCCTCAGAAAGGCAGAACAAATCAAGGGTCAGACAGTAAGTGTGTATGTACTATCCATTATTCTCTTCATGTCTCGTACTTCATTATGTGACCTCTTCATGTCCAGTGTTTTCCTTTGAATATTTTACTCTCTCTCTCTCTGACTGTACTGAGTCGGAAACAGCAAGGGGCAGAGTGAATCCATATGACTAAAATCTCCCATAGCATTTTTTAAAAGAAGATACATGTACAGTGACCCCCAAATCCATTTGAACTCTTAAACACGCAGTTCTCCAAAAAGATTCTGTCATGATTTACTCATCTTCATAAGCCATAAGACCATATGAAGATTAACCATGAAGATTAACCATAAGATTTAGTTAATCTTCAGAACAAAAAAATTAAATTCAACATTCTTCATCATTTGTGTTGATAGTAGGAGATCAAAATTTAGATTTAGATCTTAGCATGCCAGTGAATGACAAAATACATAAAGGTCCCGTGAAGGGCTTCGAAATCTGCATTTTTATTTGATCTTTGACATTTGTTGTGATCTCAAATGAAACACGAAGAGAGGGTGGGACATATAGTAGCTCCTCCCATTTTCTAAAACAGCCAGTAGCGTTTTGTTTTATTACCGCTCTGCCAATGAGAGTGGTTGAGCTCAAGTGCATTAAATGAAAAGCAAAGGAGAAGCGTCTTGAAGGGGGCGGGGCATGTCAGATACTAGAGAGCATTCAATTGGTCAAGATTTGATGAGAAACTGAAGTATGAGGCAATGTGAAAAGAAATCATTGATCTATTTAGGCGGAAGTGACAAACTACAAGCTTTGGACGATTATTTCAGGTTTATGTCTTCTAAATGTGAATTTTGTCACTGTTTTGGAGCACGCTAGCTTATAGATATCCTCAAAACGAACACACTTATGTTAACATCTAAAAACTTTATTTTAATTTCACGAGTCCTTTAAACAAAAACCTTTTGTTTGAATACACAATGATGGAGTATGTACACCTTTAATTTACACTTACTGTGTCATTAACGTTTACCTTTATAGGTGTAACGCATTTAAACATGTCCACAGAACAGGATTTGCAAAGAAACTGGGATTAAAAGATCACCTCAAGATTGAAAGGGCACTCATTTTAACCATTTTTCATCTTTTGTGTCTCCAGGATGTATCTGTAAAGTTTCAGTTCAAAATACCCATCAGATTATTTATTATACCTTTTTCAATCTGGGAAATGTGAGCTGTTTTAAGATTGTAGCTGTTTTTGTTGCCTGTGCCTTTAATGCTAATGAGCTGGTTCTCCCCACCCACTGTTCCCATGTGCATGTCACAGCCAAAGCCTTCACTTAGACAAACAGCTCAGTGACAGACAAGAATGAAGCAGATCTCCCTTACTACAGTAAGAACTTTCACAGCGGTTATTTGATATATTTGTTGTGGAGTTAATCTAAGGCTTTCTGAAGCGATGAGTCACTCACAATGTCGTTATAAAGTTTGCTCGCGTGCACACACACACACACACACACACACACACACACACACACAC
>CAIGQW010012936.1:6038471-6051858 GCA_903798125.1 Danio choprae | reverse complement strand
TCTGCCCTGAAACTGTTATATCTTGATATAAATGTGTTATATCTGCCCTGAAACTGTTATATCTTGATATAAATGTGTTATTTCTGCCCTATAAATGTGTTATATCTGCCCTGAAACTGATGTAACTACCGAATCGGCAAATTATTATATTTTTTATTAGTATGTTCAACTATTCACTTTATTAAATCACCACCTATTGATGTTAAATGTTTAAAAAGCTAACATTTGGCTGCTTCACGATATCCAAATGTAAGACCTCTTGAAATTATAATTAAAACTTTTTATGACCTTAATTTGGAGCTAATCGAGATTAAGATTGTTCTTAAGAACTGTGTGTGAACCCAGCCTAGAAGTCATATCCTTCAAAGTTAATCAATATATTTAAATGGTCACCCATTGTTGAGTAAATGGCGCCACCTATCGAAGTGCTAAAAACAGAGAAAAGCTTTATAGAACTTTCTGCTTGTTCCTTAAACCCTTAAAAATTTGAGTTCACCTGAAACTGAAACTCCTGCCATCATTTACTGGCCCTTTACTTCTTTCAAACCTGTTTGAGTCTCTGTCTGCTGTTGAACAGACACAGGATATACTGAAGAATGCTGAAAGAACTTCCATAGTATATTTTGTTCCCTCTATGGCTGTTTTTTTCCCCAAACATTCTTCAGAATATCTTGTTTTGAGTTCAACAACAAAAAACATTCATAAAACTTTAAAGCCAGTGAGTAAATAGTGAGTAAATGTTTCTTTTTGGGTGAACTATCCCTTTATTAGACATGCAGAGTAATAAAGAAAACATATCTGTTATTAAAACATATCAAAACACTTCTATTATTGCTGTATGTCTTGTTTATTTGGATAACCGGAATATAGTTGATATCTGTACAAAATATTATTTCCGATTAAAGATAGACATTCAGATTATATAGCTAATGTGCATGTGCTCCATTTCGGTTTCTTAAGCATTTTAAACCAGACAATGACATTCACAGAATAGTTGTGGCGTCTGACGCGTTGTTAAAGGAACACTACACATTTTTCACTCTCCTACCATTTTTTAATCCATTCAGCCGGGACTGTTTAGAGCACTTTTAGCTTAGCTTAGCATAAATCATTGAATCGGATTAGACCATTAGCATCTTGCTCAAAAAGGACCAAAGACCAGTGATATACACAGTGCCTCAAAATAGCCCCAAGCACCAATCCCTACTCCATTTAGAATTTGTGTAATATGCGCCTGCCGTAGCCATGGTACGACAGCAAAGTTCCTTGATTATTACACCAATATGAGAGTATAGTTCCCAGACATATCAGGCTTGAAAATAGCAACTTTTCATTTTCCGTCAGTCTTAGTCAGTACACAATTTAACTACAGAAGAGTCAAGCTTTAAACAGGAAAATTATCGAAACACTCATTTCTGAGTGAGATGCTAATGGTCTAATCTGATTCAATGACCTATGCTAAGCTAAGCTAAACGGGCTCCCACCAGACCCGGAGATCATCTGAATGGATCTAAAAAGCATAAAACTCAACTGTTTAACTCTAGGGGAGTTGTGAAATGAGCCTATTTCCAAAAATAAAAAGTGAAGTGTTCCTTTAAAAAGCCACACATAGTTTCCTCAGCCAACTGATTCACTGGATTCTGCTTAGAAGTCAGGCCTGTCCTTCTTCAGCTTAGAGTAGTCCATGTTGACTGAGAAGAGCTGCGGGAGGTCAAATGGGTAAAATTCAATTATTATACTTAGGACTATTTGTAAGGGTATCATATGCATAAAGGGCTATTAAAGCAAATAAATTAAATGGACACTCATAAACATAGCCCCAAAAAAAAAGAAAAAAGAAATCTGCTTTTACCTTGTACTGGTCATTGGGGCCCAGTTTATTCCATGGCTCTGGGTTGTTCTTGCGATCCCATCTGTTGACAGATTTCAGTCAGTTTTCCAACTAATCTTAAGTGTAATGGATGAGAAAGATGTAAAGGTTACTCACGAGCAGTCTGGGTTTTTTAGTGCAAGGCGGCCCAGGTAAAGCATAGACATGGTCGCTCCACCACCGATGAAAATAAAGAGAGGAATCAGCTTTAAAGAGAGTAAGAATTATAAATCAATGACAAAATTGGACAACAGAACTAAACAGAATATTCTGCCCATTATGCTACCTATAGCTAAACATGTTGTCAACCCTTTTGTTATATTTTCCCATTAATTTAAATCCTTAATTCAATAATTGTTTTTTTTTAAATGCTAATTCACCCAACACACAAAATTATTAAAGTTTATTCATTTCTTTTCGGCTTAGTCCCTTTATTAATCAGGGGTCGCCACAGCGGAATGAACCGCCAACTTATCCAGCATATGTTTTACGCAGCGGATGCCCTTCCAGCTGAAACCCATCACTGGGAAACATCCATACACACTCATTCACACACATACACTATGGACAATTTTAGCTTACCCAATTCACCTATAGCGCGTGTCTTTGGACTTGTGGGGGAAACCGGAGCACCCGGAGGAAACCCACGCCAACACGAGGAGAACATGCAAACTCCACACAGAAATGCCAACTGACCCAGCCGAGGGTTGAACCAGCAACTTTCTTGCTGTGAGGCGATTGTGCAACCCACTGCGCCACCGTGAGGCCCCAATTATTAAAGTTATTAATAATAATTATTTAATAAAATATAAATTAATCAATTAATGTAATAAATCAGTTTTAAAAATCACAAAAGGGTTATCTGAAACATTTAATAAAATGTGGATTTAAAATGCATTTTGAAGTCAATATAAAATCCTGTTTGTAAGTTTAATTTGATGACATCAACTTCATCTCTAGTCTAACTGAATGTTTTTGGTTTGATTTATTTGAATTAATAATATTTCTGAAATATAGTTATCACTGGAATGGGTATGTTATCTTTTCTGCAGGTGTAGGATTTGATAATATATACAAAAATTTATGTTCGTTTATTCATTTTCAGCTTAGTCCCTTTATTAATCTGGGGTCGCCACAGCAGAAGGAACCACCAACTTATCCAGCATATGTTTTATGCAGCAGATGCCCTTCCAGCTGCAACCCATCACTGGGAAACACCCATATTCCCATTCACACACACACACACATACACGGCCAATTTAGCTTACCCAATTCACCTGTATCGCATGTCTTTGGACTGTGGGAGAAAAACGGACCACCAGGAGGAAACCCACGCAAACACGAGGAGAACATGCAAACTCCACACAGAAACGACAGCTAAGGCTCGAACCAGCAACCTTCTTGCTGTGAGGCGGCAGCGCTACCCACTGTGCCACCGTGCTGCCCCCAAAATTAATGTTATGGAAAAATATTAAACATTAAACATTTTAATAAAGAGGAAAAGTCAAAAGAAACATAAATATGACCTCATTTGAATTTAAATGTATTATCTTTCTATAAAGACGTTAGCTGACCAAAATCTTATTTTAATGAATGTTTAATAAAACAGTTTTGTTTATATGCAGCAACATCTATCTATATTCACGATTTGAAATGTGATTTCTTGTTTGTATTGCAAATTCCTTTAATGTAGATTTTATTGTGCATTAAAATAGGTGGTATGCTAAAGGTAGCCGGAACAACATTTGTTTTGTTTTATTTGCGTAAATGTCCACAACATTCCTTCGCATAGGTCATTGTACTTTCAATCTAAATAGCCTACTTCATGATTATTAAGTCTTGTAAACCTCGATGAAAATCTAGTAGGCTATGCTAAATAAAAAAAAAAATGTAAAGCTGTACTTTAACCTCAACGTCCTTGACAGCGCTGAACACAACAGCCATGTATGTGACAGATAGCGGGCGTACGTGCATAGACTGTACGTGCTCAGACACTGCTGTAATATGGAGAATTCACATGCGCATGTATATACACTGAACACATATGAGTGAAGTCAGTATATTCAGCATTTCCCAGAATGACAAGTATATCTGAACATTGTCTGTGACGTAAAATAACATGATACCCTCTCATGGTTACACTGCAGTCATTCAATTACTTTTTAAATGTAACATATTGAATGATATTAAGAATATCCCGTAATCAGTGGATGAAGGTGTAAGCTTATTTATTAATATAAAAAATATATATATGATCTAGCCGACGCCTTTAAACGATTGTGAGGCATAATCTGAGAATGAATGAATCATCGGTATTAACAGACAGGGGCATCATCTGTAAAGGATGAATCTGAAATACTTACCGCCGGATGGCTTTTCAATTGTTTCATCACGGTTGCAAGCATGTTTGACACCCAAAATCTATATGTACAGCAGGAATAAAGCGCGATCTGAAGACTCGAACACCGTTTTCTCTGAGTGGAGTGTGAAGGGATGCCTGCGCGGCGCTGTGAACACGGGGGCGCGCGCGGCTGTTTCTCTGCCTCATGTTCAAAGCTCGAGCCCGAGATAATGCATGTTGGGGAATTTATAAAATCAAAAACACAATATTTGATGTGATATGCTTAGTTTATTTAAATAAAGTGAACATTTCTTTTTATACTATGATTAGTGGAATCTCCGATGAGTCAAAACATATTCCATTTGCCTAATATGCTGATAGTCCTCGGCTGGGTTGCCAAGTCCGTGGTTTTCACGCGGCTACATTGAAAGTCAGCATAAAAGCTGAATTTAATCTTCTTATGTTGTTTATGTATATAGCAGTGCTTGTTATATACGACGTATCTGTGCAGTTTATTACTTTGTCAAATTTAGTATCATAATCTTTAATCAAAACCAGATCCAATTCCCTCCCAACTAGAAATGACTTTTCTTCACATCTGGTCACATGGAATGCCTTTAGGGAGGGGCTATCGGGGCGTGTCTGGTTTCTGACCTGCCTTTATCCATTCGTCAGTATTCATCCATTTTCTTAGCAACACCCATCTTTCATCTTTCAAGTGGTTCCCAAAGAACAAAATCATATACCGCCATTTCAAAAACTATTTCAAGTGGATGATTGTCACAGTAAAAAAAAAAGGACAATCAGTTTTGTTTTTGTAATTCTGCGGGTTAAAGATTTGACATATTGCATCAATTGTATTTAGTCTATATGGTTACATTAAAAATAAACCTTACCAAATGAACATTCCACAAATTATAAAAGCTGTGCTAGATGATGAAACAGATTAGGTACACGTTTGTGATGTGTAGGAGTTCTAGAAGAGAGAATATGTGTATAGGAATTGGACAAGTTTTGTTGTGAAAACCTGCCAACCCTAGTACTCAACATACTGGCAAAACAGCGCCAACCCACCGAGGCATGGACTCTACAAGGGCCATGAAAATCTACAAGATCATTAAAGTCCTGAACGTTGTGAGGTGAATTTTTCCATGGATCCAAATATCCTGCACAGATGCTCCTATGCTATTTTAATAGTGTGTGGAGAGAGAGATTATGTATATTTAAGGAGGTGCTCACACACCTACAAAGTCCTAAAGATAATAAATCCTCACAAGGCAACAAGCCCAGATAACTTCTTACACACACGCACGCACGCACGCATTTGATTATTCTTGCTGTTTTTGTTTATCATGTGACTTAGACAGCACAAATATTTTTTCACTGCAAACATATGAATGCAAATATGAATAATTCTTAATAATTTAAATTAACAGAAATAAATACTGTTACAAATGTATTGTTCTTTGTTAGTTCTGGCTAATACATTCACCCATGTTAAGAAATGTTGCCATTTTAATTTATTTTATCAGTGTGTGCGTATGCATAAAGTGATGTAGTGATGTATAAATGTTTAAATACAATGATTATTGCGGGAATGGGCTGTGATTTTACCATGCAGGTAAAATCTTGCCTAGGGCAGCAAACTGGCCAGAGCCCTGCCCACAAGGATTTTTTTTCTGTCTCTATGCAGTTTACATTGGAATTATTACTGGGGCCTGTAGCATGACGGTGGCTGAACAAACTCTGGATTACAGGATTAGTTTTGAATGGAAAAAGCCAAACCAGTGCAATCAGGCTGTTTTGGTACCGTGACGCTGATCATCAACGTCCTCTGTTAACTCGAGCTTTGATCCTGAGTTCACAAGCATGTGCACATGAAGGCGAGACATCAGTAGCAAACAGCCAATCAGACACCTTGAAATACAAAGAAATACAAAGTCAGTGCAATTCACAGCCAAAGACAAAAAAAAATAAAAAAAATACAGAAAATATTAATTATTTATACAGCCAGGTCAAAAGAGCTGAAAAATTGCTTTATTCGTGCATGTGGTTTTGTGAAGTTAATTTGTTAATATAGTTTGTTACATGTACACAAAAAATATGCATAAATTAGCAGTTTTCAGTATTTTGTGATTCATGTTCTTATTTTCCCCTGTTTATTTATGTATGATCTTTCTTCCAACAATTTTTAACCCTGAAAAGTTTGAAAAAGTCACTTTTATTAACATTAATAGTTTAAAGTGGTATATTCTCTGGGTTGGTGTTGCATATTTCAGTACAAAGATGTCGCAATAAACTGGCAGTACACTTTTCTGTTATTTAACAGACATTTCTCTACATATTTTTATACATTATAATATTACAAAACTACTAAAACGTCAATAAAAGTCACTTTGTTAAACTGTAGAGTGGAATATTCATCATCAAAAGTCGAAAGAGCAGAGATTAACATCACATAATGCAAATCACAACCATATATAAACGGAAAACCCTTGTGATTCACAAAATATGGAAACTGTTAATGAACATATTTACAGGGACACAAAACAATCTAAGCTCATATATAATATCTTTAAAACTGTCAAAAAAATAAATAAAGCTTACAGTTAAAGCTCTATATCTTATATAATTAATAATTGCTTAAGAGAAATCTGTTATTGAACTAACATTTGTTGTGTTATGAATTTCAGATATTACAGTTATATAAATCATCTAAAATAATTAGATTAATCTTTATTAAAATAAGCCAATTTTATCTTTTGATAAGTGTTTTACTATATAGTGATCTTTAATTTATTTTAATTTGTTGTATCATCAGAGACGGGTCACTTTGCTCATAGTTGATTTGGTGGAATTTCAAGTTTCCAAACCAGAACATATCCTACCCTGCAGCCGGTTAGCAATGCAGTAAGTAAAGCAAAGAGTGATTAAAGTCAAGCTGCCTTCATGGTACCTTAAACCCGGGATTCGTTGCAAACTAAGGCCCCGTTTACACTAATACATTTTCGTTTTAAAACGATCCGCGTCCATACTGGCGTTTCATCTAGCGTTTCTGAACAGCTCTCTGTCCACACTATACCACTGAAAACGCACATCACGTGACCACACACACACACACACACACACACACACTCTGGCATGCACTGTGGCGTATGCGTGCGACTGAGCTCCAGGCAATCTGCGGTGCTTTGAACACATCAACCCAGATGAAAGCTGTGCACGTCAGACGGTTCATCAAGGATCTACCACTGGATCTAATCTCACTATATTTGTTAAACGTGATATTTAATTCATCTTGTTGTGTATATCTAACGACATATTCCCCGACTTTGGTCTTTTGAATCTAAAACTTGTTCTCAGGTAACGTGTTTTGGCTGAGCGCAAAGATTGCTTGCCTTTATTTCCTATAATGTAGAAACTTTTTGTACGTTAGACTTTTATAATGGCCATTATTGATTATTAAAACTGATATTTAGCAAAAGAGAGGGTATGTTGACGGTCATATCAATTTGTAGCTACACGACGCCTCAACATTTTTGGTGTCTGTTAAGTTGCTAATATTAAAATGAAAATAGACAGTTCCTTAAATCCTTAAACTGAAACTTAACTGGCTAGTTAGCTGGTGCAGGGCCCTGGTCATGAAAAAAAAACAGTCTCACTCTCAACATGGACAAAACCAAGGAAACACTCACAGATATGAGAGGAGGACTCATCAGCCATTCATGTGGTTGAAGACGATCAACTATTTCCAATTCCTGGGCATCTACACTAGTGATGTCCTTACTTCACATTCTTCACCTGATGATCAGCACATTATCATTGTCTGACAGAATTTAGCGAAATAGAAATATCAGTGACTCCTGTTGCTCATTTCTCCTTTATCGGTGCCAAAACATACTGCAGACATGCATTTTTAAAGTGATGTATAACAATAAAAGTATAAAAATCATTATATCTTCAGTCAGCATATAATATTCCGAATACATCCCAATGGAAAATCATTTGAACAAAACATTTCAACCAAGGCTTTCAAAAACAACCAAACAAAATGATGTGCATGTTAAACAATGCAAGTTAAATAATAATGGCACCATCCACATTCTATAGCTTATGTTTAGCGTAAACGTGCAAACGGTACAGAGCACCCAACTATCTTACATTTATGTACAGATTCATATTTACGAGTATATAAAAATAACACACACCATGCAAACATTCATTAGCCAAACTTGAACGTAAATCAAAAAACTTGAATAATGGCCTATAACTGTGGAAATCCCCCCACAATACATTCTTCAATAAAGGAACTAAATAAAGCTATATACTTTCAGTAAACTAAAGCTAAATTTGCATATTTTCTCATTCATTGTAACAGTGAAGTGGGTGGTAAAACACTGATTTAAAATACAAACATTGCATTTACAGTACCATTCATCTTTATATAACAAAAAAACGTAACATTCATAGTCTACAAGAACTGCCATTTCCTTAAAAAAAAAACAACAACTGCATTCCAATGAGCCATTTTCACCGCTCTCACTGTGACCCATATAAAGAAAGCCAGTACTCTTTCTTATTACCAACACTTTTTTTAAATTAGAAAATAAATGTGTACGGTTTTCACTGTCCAACAATGAAAAATGTACTTTTTTTCCTAGGTCAGATGCTGAAGCAAATGCAACAAACAGCGCTTTTAAGGATACAGCCATTTCAAGTCTTACAAACAGGTTGGTCTTTTCTTATGAACTGTTCACTGACCCACCCAGCAGGAGCCTGGAGAAACAGAGAGGCTGCAGATCAGGAAGTCCACTGAAGGGAGGAGGGGCTTTGGGAGATTAACGGGGCAGAAGGCGGAGCCCGTGTGTGTGGTGAAGTTCACTTTGTTGGGGTCGGGGCAGGAGGACATGCACACTTGCTCCAAACAGGAAGGGCTGAATTGGAAAAAAAGGAAAAAAATGACCGAAGACGTAAGGTGAAATGATGGGAATTAAGGCCCCAGTATAGTGTTGTCAAAAGTACTGAGTTCGGTACTAATCGGTACTGAAAACATTTGAGCACATTCTTAAAGTACTCATGAAATCAAAACTAACATATTGATTTTGCTAGCTCACGTTGCTAGATTTGTGTTAAACAACTCATCTGTGCATGCCATTAAGAAATAAAAATGTTTGCAATTGTAAGCTAAAATTGAAATCTAAAAATGCACTTCCTGTTTGTTTTCAGTTCATACTTAGATTACGTCAGTCTGAGATATTGGGCGTGGTTAACATACTTAACCACGCCCTCCAGCTGTCAGTTTTGACGACAAACAGAAATGGTGAGGAGGAGTTGTCTGTTAGGTCGTAATAACTCCCCTGAAACACCCTTTTCCCGATCTTTCTGAATGAAATGTCTACTTTACTACAGCCAACCAGCTGGCAGTAGAAAAAACAAGTTCTCATTTAACTTTACGTTTCTCTAGGAACTGCATTCGTAGCTTCGTTTCATGCAGACTTTAAACAGCTGATTGGCCATTATGTTTACATACTCAACAGAAATGACTGTGATTGACTGTGAAGGTCATCAGTTAACCGCCGTTCACCAAGTGCAAACACGGATACACGGACACTGGAGTCACATCAATCAGCTGGTCTGTCTATGAGCTAACATACATGCTATCTGCTTATGGATAGACTGATCTACACAACTTTGATATGGTCCAGTGTCTGTGTATCTGTTTGCACCTTCATGGCCAATCACAGTCATTTCTGTTGAGCACGTGTACACAATGGCCAATCAGTGGTGTTTAGGAACGTGCTCAAATGGACGCTTTTAAAACTTCAGTACTGATTGGTGAACTTCTGAAGTTCTTTTTTGTGGGAAAAAGGAACCTTGAAAAGGCTGATTGATGGTATACTGTTTTTAAACCACTAAACTGTTGATTTTACCTCTAAACACAATAACAATGGCAGCTGTGAGAGTAGCACCGTTTCAGAAACACCCTAATCATTCTTCTCCACATCAGATAAGAAGCTCCATTGCTTCTTTTTTTAGAACTGTTTAGAACTTTAAAAGACAGGCGTGAGGGGTGGTGTTTCTCATGCTTGTTGGTACATTTGTACCAGCTCTGCTGCTCGACTTTCCAGTGTATTCAAGTGGCTAACTTGCTAACTTGGTGTCCAGAGCTTTTGACTGGTTGCATCTCTGTTTAATGTTTGTTGTCTTTTTCATATTTATTTCGTGTTGTCACTTGTCACTTTATGTACACTGGAAGCTTCTGTAGCCAAAACAAATTCCTTGTGTGTGTAAGCACACTTGGCAATAAAACCCATTCTGATTCTGATTGTTGTTTTGGATGTTGTTCTCCCGTCTCCCTCCGTGGATATAAGATACCAATCAATCGCACGTTAAAGAAGGTGGAGTTCCAAGACACCTACTGTATGTGTAGTTTGGGAGACAAAATGAACTCCCCCAAACATTCACTTTGGTGAGCGGCTTCAAACTGCCAAAACTAGCTCAAAATAAACTTAGTTTTAGTCAGATTTTGTTCAAAATTATGTCATTTCAGTTCATGATTAGATTTTGTTTAAAGTATACCGAGGACCTTACTATGTCAAAATGGAGTTCTGGCACTCAGAAGACTTTAGCAACTACATAAAAACATAGGAGGCACAGTGGCTCAGTGGTTAGCACTGTCTCCTCACAGCAAGAAGGTCGCTCATTCGAGTCCCGGCCAGGCCAGTTGGCATTTCTGTGTGGAGTTTGCATGTTCTCCCTGTGTTGGCATGGGTTTCCTCCGGGTTCTCCGGTTTCCCTCACAGCAAAAACATGCGCTATAAGTGAACTGAAGAAACTAAATTGGCTGTAGTGTATGAGTGTGTGTGAATGAATATGTATGGGTGTTTCCCAGAACTGGGTTGTGGCTGGAAGGGCACCCGCTGCATAAAACATATGCCGGAAAAGTTGGTGGTTCATTCCGCTGTGGCAACCTCTGAAATAGAGACTAAGCTGAAGGAAAATGAATGAATAACAGCATGCCTACTTACAAGTTTTCTTCACACACTCGGATTCTCTCGCAGCCCTCTGGAGGATCTCTCTGAAAGCAGTAGCTGTTATTAGGCCGTGGCGATGAGGACAGCATCAGGAAACAGGAGTTGACTTCTTCAACTGCGGAAAAAATAGGATTACAGTCAGTTCAAGTTCGAGAAGAACAGTTTTCAGTCATCTAAATGTATTTTATTAGGTACAGCTTAAAGGCACAGTATGTAATTTTCATATTCATATTCATATTCACATATTCATAAGAAACAAAGGCATATTCTGCGTCCAAATTCGCATACTATCCGTCCTAAATAGTATTTGAATATAGAATTAGTATGTCCCAAATAGTAGTATGTTGAAAAGAATATGCCAAAGGTTCCTGGATGGTTTACTATTTCCGGTAAAGATTTTAAGTGTAGAACTGTCCATACTCTAATCGCTAATATTGCCCATAGTACAGCGCTTTGGACATGAATTCGATTAGAACTACAAACGCGGGTGAAAAGTGTAAATAAACTACAAACATTATGGACGCGCGAGACCAACCGTCATGTAGAGTAAAGCTTCGGTAAAAATGTTTGTATGACTGTTAATGAATACCTAGCCACCTGGAAAATATTTAAATTGCGTTTTCAGGGTTATATTTCATCTGCAACAACAATACTGAACTTATATAAAGACATGTTTGGACATTAACGTCTGAATGCATAATTATCCAAAGACCTGAGAAGATTTTTCTGCATGAAAGACTTGTGAATGGGAGATTATCCTGCTGCTGCCTCTACAATAATGTAGGAAATGAAATATGAAAGAAATGTGGATGATGTGTGGATGATTGGCAGGGCTCATAACCAAGCAACACAACGATCTGTTAACGAGGAAGTAGTATGTCCCAAAGCGTGCATACTCTTCTGTTACACACTCAAAAGGATATATTTTTCCCTCACAAAAAAGTACATACTTTTAGGGTGTAGTACAAGTATGCGAATTGGGACGCAGCAATAGTTTAAGGACTGACGGAGCGTGAAATTATGGGAGTTGTTGACTTCATTACATCCCATGTACTGTACTTTATTACATTTTTGCTTTATATTTTGATATTATAAAATTACTGTTATAAAATATTAAATAATCAAGTAATAAAATTGTCAAAGTTTTGATTTTTATTTTCTTTAAATAAAAGTGCCTTGAGACAAAAAAAAATATTTTAAATGTTTAATTTGAGACTAAATCACATACAACACAATACATACAATCACCGAAGTTGTTTTTAGAGAATACATTTTGTATACATGTGTGAATTAATAGTATACATCATTTATAATAGAATGTGTGCATATGTACATAGATCATTATTACTCCTTAGGCAAATTATTGCGCAATTCAGACTTAAGTTCTGCAAATGTATTTGTTTGTTTGTTTGTTTTACTCAAACTCATATTGTATTTCCACAGGGCAGGAATATTTTGACCTGAATATTTCTATAATATCTAGCAGTTTGAAAATAAAAAGAGAGACGTACCAGTGTCAAGGTCTAGAGGGCGCTGTGGAGAGCACGATGTGGAGGACGAGGATTGGGAAACTACACAAGAAGAGTCAATCTGAAACTCACTCATGAAGTTCAGGTTCGGGACAGGAGCCCTGTGGCCATCAGGAACCTCAAATGACTAAACAAACACAAATGCATGAAGCTTCACAATTTTAGAAGTTTGTAACTAAACCAAATGTCAAATTCCCTGACATTTCTCTGACTTTCATTGAATAAAAAGCTGCAATTTCCATTAACTAATGTACAGGAAAAATAGGTTGAGTTGAGCATGGAGCAAAAAATAAAAAATAAATAGCCACAGAAAGTATTTTAAATCCATACATTTTCAAGCTTTATTTACTTGCTCACACTCAGACATTTCTAGTTTACAATTAAGTTAACTAACAAAACTGTTGTGGTTTGTTAAGAAATTTTGTTGTTATTTTCAAGGGCCTGTTCTATCTTTTCTGTAAAGTCCACCCTATTCACAAAACATTACCTTTTTTTCTGGTTTTGATTTTTAAATATTATACTTGCTTCTTTGTAAAGCTGTAATAATTAAATTGTAAATAATTATTGCAAAAAGCTCCCTCTCTAATATATATATATATATACACACACACAC
>CAIGQW010012936.1:6018376-6031752 GCA_903798125.1 Danio choprae | reverse complement strand
CATCATCATCATCATCATCATCATCATCATCATCATCATCATCATCACATAAAACTACACATTAAAACTGTTCTAAGTTTAGACAGCATTTTCTTTTAAAAGTAATACTTAATGTTTATTGATTCAGTCAGTTTTTTTCATAGCATGTTGTGACACGTCTGAATTTGTGCAAACAAAAAGAAAATTGCGAACTACAGCAGGAGTGTAGATTAAAAGAGAACAGTTGTTTATTTTGCCATCTGCTTCTCATTTAAAGCTGCTGTATGACTTTGGAATTAATTAGTCGAATGTCAATGACAGCTGAGCTGAAAGTCGAAAGTTGTAGTTTTACCTCATGTAATTAAATTGTTTTAACTGGACCAAACAGTGAAAATGACTGATAACTTATTGCCTTTTTAAACATATCCATTCAATGGCCAATCAACATCCCATGCAAAGAACCAAAAGTCTGATTTATGAAATGTACATAGAAACCCTACTAAAAGTGAACGTACACCAGAATTTATTTATTTTCTTTGTATATATATTAATGATTATGACCCATATGATGACTTAAAGTGGTTCAATTAAGTCAATATTTAAGTGAAATATGCTTACTTGGACTTTAGTTACAGCTCTGCAAATTCTCCAGTCAAGTTTGTTTTTTTATAGATCACATCTTTTGTGTGGGAAGCGACATACACTCATTTTCACCCACGTTTTGTGCGATCACCATGTTTATAAATAAGGCCTCAAGTCTTGCCCTATATTTATTCATTTTCGATCATCAATTTTTTACGGTGGCCGAGAGAGGTTAACAAGCTGCAATTTAAGAAAACTCATGCAATCGCAAAAAAACACAAGCAAATTAAGAAAGAATCTTCATCAGTATGCCAGCATATGCGTTGCAAACCCTTACAATGCAAACACATTAAGAAACCGTGCTGCAATTTCTCACAACACATGCAATTAGCATGGAACACAATGAAAATGTTTCAAGGGGGCCCAAAAATGTGATAGACTCGGCTGGGATTTGCTTATTGTGCGGTGACTATCGCTCAGTGAAATTGTAGGTGATCTTTGGAAGATCTTTTACACGATTCCCTTGTATTTGTACATTAGCGCATATATATATATATATATATATATATATAGGCGATATTAGCCTAAATAATCATAACCTAAATAGCTGGATCTGTCACGTTTTTTTAATCCCCTTGAAGCATTTGCGTTGTGTTCCATGCTATTTGCATGTGTTGTGAGAAATCGCAGAATGTTTGGTTTACTTGTTTGCGTTGTGAGCATTTGCAACACGTTTGCTGTCAAACCGATGAAGATCTTTTCTTAATTTGATATGTAATCAAACCTGTTTTCTTCAATTGCAGCACGTTAAGCTCTCTCAGCCTCCGTAGTTTTTGTTACATTCATACAGCATGTGTATCATGCTATGGATAAAAAGATCTGCTTGACTTTAAAAAAACAGCAGTAAAAACTTCCGAATGTAACCAAAGCTAAAGTGTCCATAGTCAATAAATAAAATGCATCCTCCCAAACAATCAACATTATAACAGAACATATTTGACCTTTTGTCAACACTTGAAAGTGTTGTTATACCCTTGTTTTCCTCAATAAAACAATTCTAGTTTTTGGGTAAACTATTACAATTAGTTTTGTTTTTTTTTCATTAACTAGTATTAACTATAAAACACCGAGATACTAAAATACAAGGGTAACTGGGGAAAACAGTTATCAATATAAAACGAAGGGTAACATTTTGGTTTACATTATGGGGAACCGAAAACAGATGATATTTTAAAAATGAGAATGTGCCCACTTCCTTTCACAGCTGAGCTGATGGCTAAGGTTTACAGCGATTGCAAATCATAGACTGATGTAACAGCCTAGTTTGAGCAAACCATGGTGTCAGAAGATACTGTGAGAAACTTTGGTACATATACACCATAGTACTCATCGTCTCGTTTAAATGAAACCGAGCGCTGCAACGCAAGGCTATTTTAGTAAAACTAAGACTGAAACTGTCAAAAACATTTTCGTTAACTGAATAAAATATATCACAATACACGAAAAACTAAAACTAACTGAAACTTACAACAGTCACAAAAATTTTTTTAATAAAATTATATTTAGCAAAAATATGAATAATTTTTAGAATTAATAAGAACTCTGTGTTGTTTTGAGAAGTACTTGTAGATGTCGTTTTTACAGACAAACAGAAAAAAACTATAAATTGACAAAAAAATGCAAACTATGTTAAACTACATACTGTACATGATTTTTAACATGAAGTTTATCTTATTCTTCAAAACCTGAACTTTTTTCACCATTTCAGTTGCATTTGTGTAGTTTTGGGTTCAGTGTCTGATCAAATTATTCTTTTATTTTTAATACAAAGAGGTTTGGCCAAGAGTTAATGTATGCTGTGTAATGTATGCTGTATAAATATATAAATATAACAAAAATAATAGACAAAAATAAAATAAAGACTAAAACAAAACAAACAAAAACATTAAATGAAACAACCAAACTGTACAGCAAATGTAAATAGTACTTAAAGAATTTTAAAAAAATTATTAGAAAATGCAAAACAATAACTTTGCTGCAGTGATTATTTAGCCATCCTGGAAGTTAGCAGCTCCCCATTTCCCCGAACAAAAATCCTTTTTAGTCAATTAAAAGTTGCAATTTATTGATGTTTATACAGAAAAATGTAGCCATTTAAACAAATCGCAATCAAAAAGAGCCAATTACTCAAAACAATGGATCCAAGATATTGTCTAAGATATTTTCACTCACAACCCAATGTCATGACTACAGCACTGTAACAACATCGGTCTCTGTAGCTGAGTAGACTCGCACTGCTGGTTAACTAATAACGGGTGAAATACTGTACATGTAAATAGGGTTAATTATTGACTATTCATGTACCATGGTATTTTTAAAGAAAAACTTCCATGTGAAATCAAATTTTTCTTTGTTAGTCTTAAGGTAAACCATTAATCCATGCTAAAATAAAGTTAATTTGCTAAAAAAGAAAAAAAAAATGGGTTTGTTTTGGTAATCTTCAATCAAAGTCTGACTTTGCTTCTTCAGCATTTGGAGCTTTTGCCACAATATTCCACGAGAAATAATAAATGAGAAAATGATGCACAAAAAAAAAAACCCCACTCAATATTCCATTTCAGTTGGAAGTACATCAACATACTAAAATAAAAGTCTCAGCAACTTCTGGTTCACGCAGACTTTAAAGTCAATGTGAAAAGTTGTGACTGTCTTTTCCATGTACAACCAATCAAACCAGCCACACATAAAATCCATCTGCATTTGATTCAATTTATGTAATTTGCTCTGCCATGGCTCAGGAAAGCTGTCGTTAGAGGGATATTTTAATTAAAATTTACAAAAGTGTACGGAATTATCCATTTTGATTTCATGGTGACTTTTAAATAGTTTGTTCGGCATGATGGCAGAAACCGTATGCAGACAGAGGATGTGGCGTGGGCAGTTTCGCTCCACAGCACTCAGATAAAGCCAACCAGAAATGCAGAAAGTGATAACAAATGAGAGCGGGAGAAATATTTGTTTGATTATTATATAATCAAATAAAATCTCACTACAAGCTGAGCCTACTTACAGTGATATGATGGAACAGAATAGAATTTATTACGGATCATATATTACAAATTTAAAGGTGCCATAGAATCCATTGTTAAATCTTATCAATTTTAACTAGATGGAGTGAGCGAGCTGTCTTTAAACCATCAGAGTAACCTAGTTTGCTCCTGAGTTGTGTTGTGGATGAAATATAGTTTAAATTAAGATTATACTTGACAAAGGGAACAACAGAGATATATTTAGAGTTGTACTTTGTGGTTTTAACTTGAAACCACAGGCATGAATTTTGAAGTTTATTGGTATCCTTTTACTCCAGAAAAATCACAGTTGAATGATAAACAATGCATAGACGTGCATTCAACACTTATATTAAACAGATTACATATGTTTTTTTAAAGTTACATGTGTCTGTTGCCTCATTACAAACATATGCAGCAAATGTCACAATATACACATTAAACTAATAAAAGATACATTTAAACAGACCTTATTCTTCTTTGAGGTGGCATTGAATAAATGTATAATTTGTATATTCTGCATTTTGCATTCTGACGTGCTGTGAACTGATAAGATCATGTATGGCTGCCTGCTTCACAGATCAGCTTACTTTTCCTTAAAGCCTGTCCCGATTTTAAATTAAGAGTCCCACATACTTATTAAGAATATTCAAATCTTAGATCAATTTAATAATAAGGGGAAATATTCTCATTGTTGTAATCTCACTAGCAAACATTGTGGCCAATCAAAAGCTGCCTGGGGTGTTCATATTAATGATCTCGTATGGATCATCAGATCATCAGTGCATGTTTTGTTAGGATTGGCCTGTATTTATATGGGATTTTACACTTATGGGATTTACATGAGAACAAGGAAACAATAGTGTTTGAGGCTCATGGTATGTCATTTCAATGTACTGAACACTTATTATTCAGCAATGCCTAGGTATATTGGATATTTATTCTATGGAACCTTTAAACCCATCAGCAAATTATTCATTCAGGAGATTGAATCCCTTCACCTGTGTGGATTTGTCTTCCCTGTCATCTCTGTGGCCCTCTTTGGGCCACTGGCCATGCAAGTACGGCCCAACAATCGCATCCAAAGATAGCGTGCGCCGAATGCGAGTCTGCAAACGCCATTCAGCTTTAGTCCTTTCACCTGAGGGAAGAAGAAAGCTTGTGTTTTACAATGTGTTCACACTTGTACAGTAGTTTGGCTCTCTTGTTTTGTTTCAGTCTAATAAAAACATGCAAAGAAAATAATAACACTGCTTTACTCCTGGCAAACTAAGCATTTAAACTGTCTTTTTAAAGACCAAATTTTTATTTAATTTTATCACAGATTTTCCGAAATTAGCTTGGCTAAACGTGCTTGTTGTATGTGCGTATGTGTAATATTGTTATCATTTGAATAGCTTATTAAAATGTCAAAATTATTCAATTTAATTTACTTATTAAATTATGAAATGCACCTTTTTACAAAATGTAAAATAGGTCTGATGTCCCTAGAGTGTGTAGGTGAAGTTTCATCTTAAAATACCATTACACTTTAATACTTTATACAAATAAAATATGTTTTAGAACTCTTCGTCATTTTGGTGACTGTCACTTTAAATTCACATGAGACTGTGCTCTTTTCAAAAGAGGGCGGAGCTACAAAAGCCTATGCATCAGCATAGCGGCAGATTCAAAACAAGACTAACAAGACTATCTTCAACAGGTGAAAACTAATGGCGGACGGCTGCTTCGCACTCAGGGCTGTTTATGCTAATGTGAAAGAGATTGTCACTAATGGGTGGGGCTTTCCCCCTCTGATGACACTGACACAGGGAGAATGTCAAAAAAAAGTGTCCCTGCATACTGTTTTTATAAAAAATACAATTAATACGTTTTTACCATTAGAGGCTGATTATATTCACATACAGTCACCACACAACTGTTTAAACACCTTATAAGTGATTTTTGCATAATAGGTACCCTTTAAAACAGGACCAGGAATTCCTCCATCTCACACACACACACACACACACACACACACACACAGACAGACACAGACACAGACACAGACACACACAGACACGGCAAAAAAAGATGGATTTAAGACGCACCAAACTGAAATGAGCAGCATCATAACTATCAAGAGAAAACCCAGAGATGCCTGAGCATTCTGTCCTAGGTATAGTTGCATCCATCTTGTGACATCACATCCTGTTTCTGCTTCATTTTGATGTTTCTGTTCCACACCAGAGTTCATTTGAAAGCACACCGAAATCCACACACAGATCCTAAATTTTAACAGTGCAAACTGAAACACTTAAAATACCCAGCCAAATGTGAACACACACCTAAACAGACAAAGTTTCAGACAAAATACCAGAAATCAAAGAGATCACATTAAAAAAAAAACTTTTAAGAGGAAAAAAGCAGCTGCTCCTTCCTTATTAAACCACAAAAACAAGCTACTAATACACATTTTGTTCCAATGTCATGTTGCTAAAAGGAAAAATAAAACAAAGTAAAATACTATATTGTGCTACAACCTCTTATGTTAAACTTTCCATTCACTGGTCCAGATTAAATCAGTTCTGCAATTACTAAGAACTGACTACACAAAAAAAGTTATGCAAGATACAGTGCATCCTGAAATTATTCATAGCTTCACTTTTTCCACATTTTTTTATGTTACAGCCTTGTTCCAAAATGGATTAAATTCATTTATTTCCTCAAAATTCTACACACAATACCCCATAATGACCCTATAATACCCCATAATGACAATGTGATAAAAGATTTTTTGAAATTGTTGCAAATTTATTAAAAATAAAAAACCTGAAAAATCACATGTACATCAGTATTCACAGCCTTTGCTCAACACTTTGCTGATGCATCTTTGGCAGCAATCACAGCCTCAAGTCTTTTTGAATATGATGCCACAAGCTTGGCACACCTGTCTTTGGGAATTTTTGCCCATTCCTCTTTGCAGTACCTCTCAAGCTCTATCAGGTTGGATGGGAAGCGACGACCATTTTCAGATCTCTCCAGAGATGTTCAATAGGATTTAGGTCTGGGCTCTGGCTGGGCCACTCAAGGACATTCACAGAGTTGTTGTGAAGCCACTCCATTTATATTTTGGATGTGTGCTTTGGGTCATTGTCCTGCTGGAAGATGAACCGTCGGCCCTGTCGTTGGACAAGAGCACTCTGAAGGTTTTCATTCAGGATGTCTCTGTACATTGCTGCATTCATCTTTCCCTCTATCCTGACTAGTCTTCCAGTTCCTGCTGTTGAAAAACATCCCCACAGCATGATGCTGCCACCACCATGCTTCACTGTAGGAATGGTATTAGCCTGGTGATAAGTGGTGCCTGGTTTTCTCCAAACTTAACTCCTGGCATTCACTCCAAAGATGCCTTTTGGCAAATTCCAGGCGGGCTGCTATGTGCTCTTTACTAAGCAGTGGCTTCCGTCTGGCCACTCTACCATACAAGCTGATTGGTGGATTGCTGCACAGATGGTTGTCCTTCTGTAAGGTTCTCCTCTCTTCACAGAAGAACGCTGGAGCTCAGACAGAGTGACCATAGGGTTATTGATTACCTCCCTGACTAAGGCTCTTCTCCCCCGATCACTCAGCTTAGATGGCCGGCCAGCTCTAGGAAGAGTCCTGGTGGTTCCAAACATCTTCCACTTACGGATGATGGAGGCCACTGTGCTCATTGGAACTTTCAGAGCAGCAGAAATTTTTCGGTAACCTTCCCCAGCCTTGTGCCTCGAGACAATCCTGTCTCGAAGGTCTACAGACAATTCCTTTGTCTTCATGCTTGGTTTGTGCTTTGACATGCACTGTCAACCCTGGGACCTTATATAGACAGGTGTATGCCTTTTCAAATCATGTCCAACCCACTGAATTTACCACTGGTGAACTCCAATTAAGCTGATGAATCATCTCAAGAATGATCAGTGGAAACAGAATGTACCTGAGCTCAATTTAGAGCTTCACGGCAAAGGCTGTGAATACTTATGTACATGTGATTTTTCAGGTTTTTTATTATTAATAAATTTGCAACAATTTAAAAAAAATCTTTTTTCACATTGTCATTATGGGGTATTATGGGGTCATTATGGGATATTGTGTGTAGAGTTTTGAGGAAATAAATGAATTTGATCCATTTTGGCATAAGGCTGTAAAGTAAAAAAATGTGGAAAAAGTGAAGCGCTATGAATACTTTCCAGATGCCCTGCATAACACATCAACCGTCAAAGATTCCATGAGAAAATGCTTTAATAATTTGCCAATTGTATTATAATTATATGCATTATATTACATACTAGCAGTCTTTCTGATAGAGGGAAATAGTGGGGCTCAGAGGCTAGGAGGGACCAAGTGCACAAACAATCCATAGTAAAGCGACTATTATCAACATAACAGTTTGAGCTGTTAAAATTAACATGATTTTCAGAATGACGTAATTGGATTGCTCGTCTTGCTTTAATTACAGTAACACTGACATGAACGAATCCTGATGATGAATCTCATGACTTCAGATGTTTCAAAGAACATCTTGTGTTTCAGTGGAAACAAAAAAATGTGACCTTCACTACAAAGGAGTTCACATGATCAGTGTCACAAATTTGTATTATTTGATTAGTGAAATACCTGAAATAGTTTTTGTACATTCGTCTCAGTACATAAAACACTCCTTCTTCAAAAATTTATTTTGTCATTTTAAAAAATAAGCGTTAAAAAGCTTTAAAAACAGATAAGGCTCGGATGGAGCAGGTTTTTATGTTCATTAGTTTCAAGATTAAATTAGGTGGTATATATACAACCAATGTTTATAACCAGTACACTGTGTCAAAATAAAAAATCCTGCCGCCTAAATCTTCTGTCAACATTAATTTTGTAGTAATCTCAACTTTTAATCAAAAAAACGTCAAATACTTAAACTTAATAAAATGTAAATAATTTAATTGAAACCTGATTAAGTTATAAAAATAAGTTAAAGTAACAAAAACATTTCTTGTCTTACTTAGTTGCTTTCTTACTAAGATTTTTGTATCTAAAATATCTAAAAATTCTTAAATCAAGTAGCATTTTCCTGACAAGCAAAATATATCGTCTTGTTTTAAGAAAGAATTAGTCAAAATTAAGTGAGTTTTACCTTTAAAAAAGCAAAATAATCTTATATCAAAATGAAAAACAAGATTACTTTGCTTACCACATTGGCAGAATATTTAGCTTGTTTTAAGGAAAAACATCTTATATATAATTTCTTACAGCATAGATGATGATAATGTTGATGACATTACAAGAACAAACTGTATAGTGTACAAATGAAATATATTTACTGCTGAATTTCATATTTCCTCTAAGATAATGAGGAACCAAATTAGTTACAAAACCCACACTTCTAAATAAACATGTTAAATGTTTAAATTAAACAAATTAGCTAATTAATGTATGCGTTTAAAAAAGTTTAATGCACATTTAAAAAGTGAGTAAAGTAATACTACAGTTCCAGAACTGAAATAATTTATAATGTATCTTGAAGAAGGACTTTCAGTGGTGTGGATCTTGTGTGATACATTAACACTGATGTGCGGGATATACTTCACCTGAAGTAATGTTTGTGACGGCAGCTCCAGTTGCTTTGTGTAGTGTGAAGGGAACAGTAGCTTTGAGTGGCTGGAGACCTGATCCGCTCCTGGACATCTTCATCTCTCCACAAACACTCGTTCATACGCTTGTTTCTGTCTCTGTAGATAACATAACAAACCTGCGCAACGTACGACGACGCGTGCAAAATTCAGTTTGTTATCAACGTCCTGTTGTATTTTGTCCTTCTTCAACTGCCCATTTCCAGTTATGCTAGATGTTTCTTATCTAGTTCTTAACCAGACCTAGAACAATAAGACGAAATTCGAGTAGTACTCAGTCATAAAGTTATACGAGTTACTCTGCTGCTCAAACTGGAGTAACACTGAGGACGATCTGTCGCGTCTTTCATTCATTTTAGGAAGTAGGAGGATACGTTTACAGCTCGCCATTTGATTGGCTAAAAGAATTGCCTGCAATACGCGCATTGGATACTGTTACATCAATCCTGTAATACAACAACATCATATATTTAAAGAGATATTTCACTCATAAATTTTTAATTTGGTATTAATTTACTCACCCTCAGGCTATCCAAATACCTCTTTTTCCTTTAGTAGTATATTAAATATATATATTTTTAATTTAATAATTAAATAATCTTTTTTTAGCTGGAACTGTGGTCATTGATGCTTCATAAAATAGAAGTCGATGGCAACTGTAACTTTGAGACCAAAAAAAAAAAAATACTGGCAAAACAAAATTAATTCATATGGCCTCTGTCGAAATATTGAGGTCTTGTGAAACAAAATGATTGGTCTGTGCAAGAAATTAAACATTATTTACATCAAGTCAATGGTTACAGGTTTCCAACATTATTCAAAATATCTTCTTTTGTGTTCAACAGAAGAAAGACACTCAAACAGGTTTTTAACAAGTGAAGCGTGCATAAATGACAGAAATCTTGTGGACAATCCCTTTAAGTGAGTTTCTTCCCATGCCATTAGCTAGTTTGCGACCACTGAGAAAAGTAGAAATTTACAGTAGGCCTATGTTTCTCATAATTGACACAAAAATCAGAAGTCTTAAAAAGGAAGCAATTACAGACCAGAACTTTTCCATCAGACTCTTTTTTTACTTTCAAATACAACCAATTTAGTACAGTAACGGTACACTTTCACCCATATGGAAAATATGGAAATGCTCTAATAATTTATAGTCAATACTGTAGTGTTTTTAACCATACTATATAGTACTTGAATTAATCTGTTGTGGTAATTCTATAGATGCTGTGATAATACAACTATTACAAAATACTGTAGTTTTCTACTAAAGAGTATATTATACTACAATACACCACAGTTTATTGTAGTAAAACTAAAGTACACTACAGTATTTATTACAGTTTATCAGTTCAATATAGTTAATATACTACTTACTGTACAGTATGCTGTAGCATTCATTAACAAAGTGTTGTAAATACTATAATATATACAGTATAGTACACTTTACAATAGCATGCTTTAAAAAAACACTGTAGTTAATTACTATAGCATTTTTTTAATATAGCATGGACACTGATCTTTTATTAGCATAACTTTTACTAGTCTCTTATTATAACTACTGTACATGGAATTGTGGGTTAAACTTTCACCAAATTAAACTATACTTTAAATAGGCACTGAAGTGCTATTGCTTCCAAGGGTGTAACAGTCCCATCCCTGTGGGTGTCTTCAGCATGTATTGTTGGAGATAAACTTCCTCCAAGTGACTGCAGGGTGGAGTTTGTGTGAGATAGATAACGCAAATATAATTCACATCTTCAAAAGATGTTGTTTTAGAAAGACACGTTTTAGAAGAAGCTTTGGTCTGTGGTCTGGGCCTTCTGGGCCATTAAAGTGGACCTAAACTATTGTAAATAATACTAATAAATGCTAAAGGCTAACATATTTGAGACAGTGATTTCATGACAAGTTTCACGTGAGAAAAAAATGTGCTTTTTTTGACTGCACATTCAACAGGAAATGCACTTTGTCTTTTCCCCTCTGCAAACCTATCTTTTAGAATTTAGTCATTTTGAAGATCAAAAGTGATTCTTTAGCTTGCCTCTGCTGCATGCTGGGAAATCAATCAAAGGTCACATCTTTTCATTGCGCATATTTTGAACCACCAATCCTCATTTTGTATTTAGACACTTCCCTTAGGTTGTTTTTCACTGCAGCAGTCTAAAGTGAACAAATGATGCTGACCTTTAACCCATAATTGACACTTGTTCTTGGTTTGACCCCTGGGTCACGTTGACCCTAAATTCACGACCTGTTGTAATGCCTTCCGCGGTGACATCTGGAGGAAGCCCAGGCTGGAAATAGGTTAGAATGATGTTGTTTTTTTAGTATGAGACAACAGACGTGCTCTTAGCTAACTGCTAACAGAACTTTAGCTTACTTTGAGGCATTAAGAAATGTTCTTTCAGTTGCCTCTAAAGTTAGCATTCGTTTAAGGCTATTTGCTCTTTAATGTTTTCAAAACATTACCAAAGAAAAGTACAATGTCAAATGATGGTTCATGGAATGTAAATCCCTACAATATTTTAGTTGGACATTATTTACATTTACATATTTACATTTAACCGTGTTTCAAAGAACTTTAAAAGTAACATTTCCATAATGCAGGCAAATTCAATCAAATGGATTGTTCACAAAAGTTCAGAGAGCAATCAGAAATAACATTTTGATCATTTGCATAATATTTTTACAGTATATTGTTGCTAGCTGGGATATCATCGTCATAGCAACATACTAAAAACACCTTGGCAACAGCAATGCAACACAACCGCAACCGTCAAAAGTGCACATTCTCATTAGTGAAGGCCAGTAAATGCTATTTTAAAAGATGACGGTTTTAATAATATTTACCACTTTCCAATTTCATTTGTTTTTCATGCAAGAGTTTATTTTACCATGTCGCTCTGCTTGTTGCTGTTTCTTATCTGCACCCTTTAGAGAGATAGTACACCCCATAAGTCATCATTTACTTGTCACACATCTGTTTGAGTTTCTTTCTTCTGTTGAACACAAAAGCAGATATTTTGAAGAATGTTGAAAACCAGTAACCATTGACTTCTATGTTATTATTTTATCCTATTATGGATGTTAATATCTGTTTCCATTTAAAGATGCAAATTAGATTTATGTGCACAACCTTTATTTATGGAATATCGCATAAAACAATTGCGAATAAAGCACCGTTTCCATCCAATGAGCCAAAGAGAACCAAATTTATATAAAATATTGCCAAATAACAAAAAGAAAATTGGAATTTGTTGCGGTGCATTTTAAAAATTTATGGGCATAATTTATTATGCGATATTCCAAATTGCGAAAAAATTTATAAAAATAAGTGGATGGAAACATAGCTAACGTTTACCGGTTAACAACATTGTTCATTCATTCATTTTCCTTCAGCTTAGTCCCTTTATTCATCAGGGGTCGCCACAGCGGAATGAACCACCAACTTATCCAGCATATGTTTTACACAGCGGATGGCCTTCCAGCTGCAACCCAGTACTGGGAAACATCCATACACACTTACATTCACACACATACACTACGGCCAATTTAGTTTATTCAATTCACCTATACCGCATGTCTTTGGACTGTGGGGAAAAACGGAGCACCTGGAGGAAACCCACGCCAACACAAGGGGGAGAACATGCAAACTCCACACAGAAATGCCAACTGACCCAGTCGGGACTCAAACCAGCGACCTTCTCGCTGTGAGGCGACAGTGCTAACCAATGAGCCACCGTGCCACCCACCATTGTTCAAAATATCTTCTTTTAAGCTCAACAGAAGAAAGAATATCACAAAGGTTTGGAACCACTTGATGGGGAATATTTTTTAAATAAAATATTTGTATGGGCCTCACAGTGGCGTAGTGGGTAGCACGTTCGCCTCACAGCAAGAAGGTTGCTGGTTTGAGCCTCGGCTGGGTCAGTTGGCGTTTCTGTGTGGAGTTTGCATGTTCTCCCTGTGTTGGCGTGGGTTTCCTCCGGGTGCTCCGGTTTCCCCCACAAGTCCAAAGACATGCGGTACAGGTGAATTGGGTAGACTAAATTGTCCATAGTGTATGAGTGTGAATGGGTGTGTATGGATGTTTCCCAGAGATGGGTTG
>CAIGQW010012936.1:5997006-6017976 GCA_903798125.1 Danio choprae | reverse complement strand
AAAAAAGGCAGTTTTATTGCGATTTTAAGTGACAAACAGCATAGTTTCCAATGGCTTTTAAAAACAAAAACAAAAAGTGCAATGAATTAAAAAAACAAACTGCTAATTGAGGGTGAACAGCTGTCTAACACAACACACACATTCTCAAACAAATAGACTTTCAGTTACACTGACAATGGAGGACGGGGTGAATCTAGCTTATCAGTTTTGTATGATGCCAATACCATTAAAATTAGGCTTTCGGGAATTTGCTGCTAATATACCGAAGATGAATGTGGTTCACGCATTGGAGACAACAGATGACAAATAGATGGCAAACGTACAGTACAGTACAACAGTATGCAGATATATACCGGTCCGCTAAGATTACGTCAATCACTGTCAGTCATTCAGCAATAATACACTGCCATCGTGTGCAGGATACTCAAACAGGCAAGGAAAAGAGGAATAAGGCAGCTATTCCAGAAACATCTTTCATTTTATTATCACCAGCAGACTGTAAAGTAAGACATACACATCATCTTGGCATGAGTTTTCTCTTTTTTTGGCAGAGGAGGGATGTTCGGATGAGAATTAAAAAACAAAAACGTGATGATAATGTCAACCTACTAATTTATAACTAGAATATGCTCACTGGTTAATTTCGGACTGTGATTTTGTATGTAGGTGTTTTGTAAGGAGGTTTTTAAAGGGTAACAGAATTGTGGGAAAGCTGTGTTTGAGCTCTGAGACGTCCTATACTGTAGGGAAAAACAGGTCTCAGGTCAGTGCATAGTCCGCAGTTTGCCTTCAATGGTTTCCACCTCAAGTCAGGAGAAAGATCTGAGCAGCAAAGACATTCAGAGACATGCTCTGACACCATATATCAGAGAAAAATATCCTGTCATAACTAGCAATTCTCTTTAAGGGAAAATAAAGGATATTTTCGTGTGAATTTTGGAAATGTGGGTCACCCAGGCTGGAGCCGAGCCGTATATCTGTGGATGGCTAAGCTGGCAGGGCAGTTTCTTTCTGCTTGTGACATCTTTAGCTTGGGGTCAGAGCAGGACTGGGCTCTGCGCTGATGTTCACCAGACACTCCGTCGACCTCAGGCTTGGCAGGGACTTACAGCTGGGTAAAGACGACATTGAGCCACATAGACCTAGCATTGACGGAGTGTAGTCTTTTTCTGAAAATCAAAAAATAGGGAGAATAATCAAACACTTTATATTTTGAAAAATGTTACAAACTGGTGGTCATTGGAAAGAAATATACCATGAAAGTGAGTACTTTACAAAGTCGGTCTCCAGCATTCTTCAAAACGTGTTCTTTTGTGTTCAGCAAAAGTAATAGATTCAAACAGGTTTGGTACGTGAGCAGAGTGAGCAAATGGTGTCAGAATTTTCATTTTTGGTGTAAGCTATCCCCTTTAGGGTAGTAAATGTTCAAAAAACAGTTCAAACTGGCCAATTGCAGGTCAATAGTGGTCAGTCAACGAGGCTACCAAAATGGAGAAACAGCCAAACGTTTAGCCCTGGTCAATCTATCCATAACTATCTATATATATCCATAAAAATACTGTTAAAAAAAACAACAACTTTCTGTCTTCTCCTATCTGAATTCAGATTTATTTCAGATTTCCTTTTAGTTGCTGTTTACCTGACACCACAAGTGTTTTGGATGCTCAGTTACATGACAACAGCATTTTGAGGGGATGAACACGCACACGTTTAACTGAGTTTATTAATTCAAATTATGAAGTTGTTATTTCTTAGTTTTTTAACTAATGTTTATATTAGTTATATATAGAAAAATGCATTCATTATTTTCAACCATATCAAAGGATTATTTCAACTCCTATGTGAAACTAAGAAGAGGAGATATATATTCATTCATTCTTTTTCATTTCGGCTCAGTCCCCCCATTAATCTGGGGTCGCCACAGCGGAATGAACCGCCAACTTATCCAGCATATGTTTCACGCAGCGGATGCCCTTCCAGCTGCAACCCATCTCTGGGAAACATCCATACACAACCATTCACACTCATACACTACGGACAATTTAGCCTACCCAATTCACCTATACCGCATGTCTTTGGACTTGTGGGGGAAACCGGAGCACCCGGAGGAAACCCACGCCAACACAGGGAGAACATGCAAACTCCACACAGAAACGCCAACTGACCCAGCCGAGGCTCGAACCAGCGATCAGCGACCTTCTTGCTGTGAGGCGAACGTGCTACCCACTGCGCCACTGTGAGGCCCAGGAGATATATGACAATGTCATATGACGTTGATCTTTAGTTATATTTTGGTTGCGACATTGGGTGACCAAAATTTAACATAAATTTGCTGTCAGCTGCCGTTGATATTAGGTTGGTTTTAGGCTGTGGCATTAACTAACTCGAATTCAACATCATATTAATGTCACAATGTGCTGCCATACAATGTTAAAGTCTAACGTCAGTAGATGTTAATCTTTGGTTGGTATAAAGTTTTGGCAATAACTAACCGAACCCAACATTAGCTTAACATCATAACGTGACGTCCATACAACGTCAAAGTCTACAGTAAATGGATGTTAAATTATGATTGGTTATTATGTTGTGCAATGACCTAACCGAATTTCAACGTTTAGCCACCGTCCCAAACAAATGTTAATTTGACATCTGCATGGCATCCGGTGCCTGCTGGGACAGATTACAGTAATAAAGACTTGTGTATAAGAAAGACTTTGTGTATGGATGAACTGGTTCTTGCCATAAGTTAGAGCTCCATGATATTGGAAAAAACGACATTTCAATATTTTATTTTTTCTGCAATAAATATTGTGATATTTAGTATAATTTGATTAAATTAATAGCTCTATTTGGAAAGAATTCATAATTTTATAAACCAATCAAAATAATCATTGTTCAATTTCAGTATAGCAAAGTTACAAATGAAATAAACAGTTCTTTATGGCTTTCTGGGAGCCTAGCAGTATTTAGTTACAGAAATACAATGATCAAATGTAAAATAAGATGGCGTAGTCTTTCTATCCATACATAAATACAATTCACCGTTCTTAAAGTTACAATCATTATCATTTCTTGTGCCTGAATGTTTTAAACTGGCTTGAAATGTTCACATTAACCTTTAGTAACTTCATGGTTAAAACCTTTTAGTAACTTTATAGTTAAACTCTGGAATTACTCCACAAATCATGTGTGTTTTTAGCTATAATCCAGATTCATAATTGCAGATCCTGCTATGTGATTATTGCACATATTGCGATATCGATGCTGAACATTTATATTGTGTTGCCCAACCATACTTCCTGGAATGGTGTCAAGAATATAAATGCATAAATAAACAAAATATTTACTCAATTATCTTACCGCCATTAGCTTAGCTGACCAACCAACAAAACGAGTTCCCCTTCATATGGGAACTTCAACGTGTGTCTGGAACATGCTCCCATAGTCTGTTCCAGACACACGTCTCTGTTCCCTGTTTGGGGAACGTTGGATACGGACGTAACCAGGACGTTTTGAGTAGACAGTAAAGTTTCAAACCTTTATGAGTTTCTTTCTTCTGTTAAACACAAAAGATGATATTTTGAAGAAAGCTAAAAACTGGTAACCATTGACGTTCATAGCAGGAAAAACAATGGAAGTCAATGGTTACCGGTTTCCATCCTTCCTAAAGGTTTGAAGCAATTAAAGGATGAGTAAACGATGACAGAATTGTGCTTCATGGATTTTAAGCTGTACCTGCTGCGCACCAGGATTTTCCATTCTGTTTTCGTTCTGTCCTCTGAGAATCTGTGTTTAGCCTGATATGGGGCTCCGGGCTGGGAAAACTACCCCTAAAAGACAACGAAGACACAACATTAGTGCATCTGCCAGTAAATCTTAGTTAACATTCTACTTTCCAATCTAAAGTACAGTCAAATAAATTTTTGCTGCGTGTTCAAACTACTTATTTAAAATGAGCTGAAACAACACAACTTCAATTTGACTTTGATTAAATTTGATTAAAGTTAACTGATTACATTTTACAAAGTTACATGGATTGAGCATAAAACAATTAAGTTCTCCAAATAAACCTCAAGAATTGTGTTGTTTCAGCTAATTTTACATAAATAGTTTGAACAAATAGCAAACATCATTTTCGAGTGTACTTCACAAAGCTAGTCGAGTTGTATTTTGAGTAAGCTGTTGAGCCAGATAACAGTACTTATATCACCTGTGGTAGAGTTTACTGTCTTCCTGGTTGTTGTAGTTTTGGAGTGATGGCCACTGGTTAACAAGAGGGATTGACAGATCTTTAGAGAGTGGATGTGGTTCGCCTGGAATCAGACTTGTCCTGCAATTAAATTACAGACCAAAACATATAGTTGACATATAAATTATATATTTATAGAGTGAATAATGTAATTCCTGATTTTTGAGATTACTGTATGCCACACTGTTTTTACCAGCATATTGCTGTAAAAAACAAAGCAACATTTAGACTTTCAAATGAAGCAGAGATGATCACTAGAATTTAAAACTAAACGTGCCACTTCATTTGAATATATATATATTTATATTATTATTAATCTTAGCATGATCATTAAGCTATTTGGATTAAAACATTTATAAATGTTTTAAAAATTCTCTCATTCTGAAAATAGTAATACAAGGCAAATCACTTTTGTTACTTTAAGCAAAATAAATCTTAACACAAAAAAAATAATACTGTATACAGAGAAAAACTTGTTTTATTTTAACTAGCTGTCACTGGAAATGTAATTCATTCAATCATTTTCATTTCGGCTTAGTCCCTTTATTAATCTGTGGTTGCCACAGCGGAATGAACCGCCAACTTATCCAGCATATGTTTTACGCAGCGGATGCCCTTCCAGCTGCAACTCATCACTAGGAAACATCCATACACAATCATTCACACACATACACTACGGACAATTTAGCTTACCCAATTCGCCTGTACCGCATGTCTTTGGACTTGTGGGGTAAACCGGAGCACCGGAGGAAACCCACGCAAACACAGGGAGAACATGCAAGCTCCACACAGAAATGCCTGACCGACAAGGTGACCCAACCGAGGCTCGAACCAGCAACCTTCTTGCTGTGAGGCGATCATGCTACCAACTGTGCCACCATGCAGCCCAGGTTATTTTCAATTTAATTAAATACAAATTCATTAAATTTTTTTTCTTCTTTGTGTGTGTGTATAAGCTGAGATTCACTATACAGAATTTCGTTGTATTATGTAGAATGGCAATAAAGTACACTGAATTGATTCATCAACGTGAAAAGCTAAATTTGTATATAAATATATATATAAACATATATATATATATATATATATAAACAATAGGGCAGCGTGGTGGCGCAGTGAGTAGCACAATCGCCTCACAGCAAGAAGGTCAATGGTTTGAGCCCCGGCTGGGTCAGTTGGCATTTCAGTGTGGAGTTTGCATGTTCTCCCCGTGTTTGCACGGGTTTCCTCCGGGTGCTCCGGTTTTCCTCACAAGTTCAAAAACATGTGGTACAGGTGAATTGGGTAAGCTAAATTGTCCATAGTGAATGTGTGTGAATGAGTGTATGGGTGTTTCCCAGTGATGGGTTGCAGCTGGAAGGGCATCCGCTGCGTAAAACATATGCTGGATAAGTTGACGGTTCATTCCGCTGTGGCGACCCCAGATTAATAAAGGGACTAAGCCGAAATGAAAATGAATGAATGAATGAATGAATGAATATATATATTTATGAATATGATGGTACTAATATATTGAACAACTAGAAGTATACATTTAAACAGACAAATCCAAACTAATTGCATCAGTTTCAAGCATCAGCAGTGTGTGTTTTCTGCTCTCACAGTTGTTCCTGCAGCTCCAGTATGATGTTCTCTAGCTCTCTCTTCTCTTTCTGACTCTGTTGCTGCAGTTCTTCTAGTCCAGCCGTGAGTTTCTTATTCTCCAACTCCACATTCTTCAGCTGGGATTCCCGCAGCCTCACCAGCTCCTCCAGGTACCCCTGAAAGAATCGCAAAACCTCTTCAGCACACCAAACATTGAGTGCACTCACTATATGGAAACCTTGTTGTTGTGGGTTTTTAACCTTTTGTGCATTGACGATCTTGAACCTCTGCTCCATCTTTCGGCACTTGTTCCTCCAGCTCTCCTCATCTGTGACCAGAGGGATGTAGGGATGCTCCACACTCTCATCACTGTTACTGCTGTCCACGCTCTGACCATCCTCATCGTCACTGAGATAATCATAACTGGACACAACAGCACAACATTTTGGGGGGGGTACAGCAAAAAGTTATGATTTTATTTTACAAAGCTGAGATTGAAAGCATAATACGCTAAGGATTTACTGTGTGGTATGGAAACATTACAATTCAATCTAAAGCTTGGATGTTTCGTAAAGACAGCCATCATAAGGAAAAGGGAATACGAGCAATTCCAGCGTTATGGATGTGATATTTGCAGTAAAATCTCACACCATAAATTCACATAGAAAGCATATGTTAACATTATATTGAAACATCTGTTTATATTTTTTCTAAAATAACTAACCATGCACAGAGTTATGGGATCAGCAAAATATTAATCTGTAAACATTTTTTAGATTTTAAATGAGGAAAACAAACATGCATTATAGATGTGGCCAAAAAATTAAGCGTTTACTGTATACAACATACTTTGTAGAAATTCTGTGAATTAAACTGCACAACCCAAGAGAAACAATGCTAATCAAAAGGACAAGAGTTGGCTCTCTATAGAACAAAAATGACTGATTTCATTTTATTTGACATTTTTTGCATTTATGAGGGAAAAAATGCTTCGTTATGGATGTGACAGATGTGAAATTGGCACTTGTCTGACTTTAGTAAATCAAATATAATTGTTTGAAAACATTGACAGAGACTGAGTATTTTTACAGTACTGTAAAATGCAAACCTACACAATAAACTTAGAAAGGGTTTCGCTATTTTGGTGAAAATGACAAGGTTTACATTTGCATGGAATTGCTCATATCGATCCATAGAATCTTTCTATGAACAGTCAGTTCTTGATGAAGCTATTAAAATATTAGCTGACCCCTCGCGTAGTTTATTTTGTGAGTATGAGTTACTGCCTTCTGGTAGACGAAACAGGCTGCCTGTGTGCAGATATAATCAATTTAAGAAATCTTTTTTTACCTACATCAATTAGACTTTTAAATATGTAATATCTGTGATGATGATTGAATGTTTCGGTTGATTTGTGTTGTCTGTTTTTGTTCAGCGTATGCAAATGTGGACTATAGGGTCCAAGACAAATTTTCATTCATTCATTCATTTTCATTTCGGCTTAGTCCCTTTATTAATCTGGGGTCGCCACAGCAGAATGAACCGCCAACTTATCCAGCATATGTTTTACGCAGCGGATGCCCTTCCAGCTGCAACCCATCACTGGGAAACATCCATACACACCTATTCTCACTCATACACTACAGACAATTTAGCTTACCCAATTCACCTATACCACATGTCTTTGACTTGTGGGGGAAACCGGAGCACCCGGAGGAAACCCACGCCAACACGGGGAGAACATGCAAATTCCACACAGAAACGCCAACTGACCCAGCCGAGGCTCGAACCAGCGACCTTCTTGCTGTGAGGCGAACCTGCTATCCACTGCACCACCGTGAGTCCCAGACAAATTTCCCCAATGGGGAAAATAAAGTGTCTTACTGTCACAGCAGCAGAGCAGTATATACTGTAGGAGGGCTGCAAGGTAATCATATAATCATGATCATTTCGAAAATTTCTGCTTTTAATTTCTTTACTGGTTTCCCAGTCTAAGCTGCATGTCAAATTCTCTGACCTTTCCCTGACTTTCACTGAAAAAATTGGCTTTTGTCTTGTTTTCAAATATCTAAAAAGTCTTAAATTAAAAAAAGCATTTTTCATTTTTAAAATCCGGTTACTCTTTACAATAAGGTTTCATTAGTTCATGTATTTACTGACAATAACTAATTATGAACAATACTTGTGGAGCATTTATGAATCACAATTCAACATTTACTAACGCATTATTAACATCCAGATCCATGCTTGTTAACATTAGTTAATGCACTGTGAGTTGACATGCATTACTGTATTTTCATTAACTAAAACACTAATACACTAACATTAACTAATACAACCGTATTGTAACGTGTTACCGAAATATCCTAATGGTAATTTCATGTTTTCAATTAAAAGAACAATAAAAAAAGGCTTTGTATTGTACCTCAGAGGTTGCATGCATGCATTTTTTATAGTAGGAACCACAACCACAACTTATCACCAATTTTTTTCTAATATACAGTCACAGCAAATAGCACAAGTGGCCTCAGAAAGGAAAAGAGACTGGGTGTAGTATGTCTTCGTCAAAGCTAAATATAGCAATGGAGATGGCTAAACTTGCTTATTTGTGTTTTCGGATCATAAGTTTTACTTTTTGCTGTGTAGAGAGAGCATACGCATATGGATGCCAGATTGGGAAAGGCATAATAAAACAGTGACTTAACAGAAAAGCTCTGATTGAGAGAGTTAAACGCATAATATTTGTCATGAAAGCTCATATAGGCTTATTATTAGTGCTGGGAAAAAATTATTCGCAATTAATCGCATTCAAAATTACAATTTGTTTTCACAATTTAAGTGTGTGTACTGTGTATATTTATTATGTATATACAAATACACACAGGCATGCATATATTTGAGAAAATGTTTATTCATTCATTCATTTTCATTTCGGCTTGGTCGCTTTATTAATCTGGGGTCGCCACAGCGGAATGAACCGCCAACTTATCCAGCATATGTTTTACGCAGCGGATGCCCTTCCAGCTCCAACGCATCACTGGGAAACATCCACACACTCTCATTCACACACATACACTACGGACAATTTAGCTTACCCAATTCACCTATACCACATGTCATTGGACTTGTGGGGGAAACCGGAGCACCCGGAGGAAACCCACGCAAACACGGGGAGAACATGTAAACTCCACACAGAAACTCCAGCTGACCCAGCCGAGGCTCGAACCAACGACCTTCTTGCTGTGAGGCGAACGTGCTACCCACTGCGCCACCGTGCGGCCCAAAAATGTTTATTTATATTTAAAAATTAAAGAATAAACGTGTATATGATACAAATTATATATAAATTGAAATATCTATGTAACAAAAGCCGTACAATAGAAATAAACGTCCTTTACCTTTGAGTGAATTTCAGGTAAGGAGTGTAGTCAATAACAGCCTCAGACTTCCCATCCAGAGCCTCCCCTTTCAAACAGAAACTAACAAGGACAGAACAACAGAGATCACACAACACGGACTACCCTACACTACATAACATTTAAAACCTGCATTAAAGTATCATAAGCTTTAAATGAATGGTCCATGACCCATCATCTTACCTAAAGTCAATCGCACCGAGTCCTATGAGCATTCCAGTCAGGACAGTGGCTTCTTCTCGCAACATTATGGCACCTTCATCATAAAACCTCCTGCACATGCGTAATTCATAACACAATGCACTATTTTCTGTATTCAATAGTCTAGCATTATTAACAGCTTTATACATTGTTTTGTTTAAACGGGATGTTATGTATAGATTAGTGCAACTGCATAAACAGATCAAAATGGCATGATTAATGTTGAGGTTTTTTCTTTTGATCTGACCTTGTTGTACGGCTGTCTCGCAAAGCTGTGGCGATGTATTCAGACAGACGCTTTTCCATCAGTGCAACCCGCAGCCATGCTCTGCCCTAAAGATACACATAAATCCCAGCAAGCGTCACTATACAAACCTTACAAAACAGTGACAAACTGTTGAAGTTTTCGGGTGACCTTGGAGAAACTGAGTGGGTCTTGGATACCATTTACACTAGTGCATTTTCGTTTTGACATTTCTGTGACATTTAAATGACATTTTCGAATGCCAGTGGACAGACTGGCCATTTTATTGTGTTTCAGAAAAACTATCTCTGTCCACTAGGGGTGGGACAGTTCACAAAATTGTCAGTTTGGTTTGTATAGTGGTTCTGTGGTCACAGTTTTTGGTTTGATTCGGTTTATATTGTAAAAAAAATCCCCTATTGTAACACTTAAATACCCTTAAGAAATATCATACATGAGCATATAATACATAGCCTTTTAATTTACCGTTTACAGTATTTAAAAAAAAGTTATTCTGCAGGCCTCATTTCAGTCTTAGGGTTTTAATTTAGTCTTTTGTTGGTGATTAATGGCAATGGTTCATTTTGGCTGATGTCAATGTAAAAAATTCTTCTACAAAACTCTACTTTCACTTTAGACTATTAAATATGGATATTCTGTGGGGTCAGATGTAGTGACGAGCTGCAGCCAATGAGAGAGCAAGTCATGAGGTGAATGGCCGTTGTGTTCAGGACCTCAACAAAAATGTCTATGATTGGCCAGAATGATCATCGATAAACTCGCTTTGCCCTGCATTTACATAGAGACAAGAGCATATTAAAGCCAAATCTATCTGCTGAAACGTGCAGCTATATGAGCGTCAATCCGGTGACACCAGACAAACAGCTGATTGAGAATGTTTTCAAACGCTCCCTTGAATGCTTTCAGAGAGATTTCAAACGCGTGTCAGTGATGTCATCATCACACAAGCAGCCAATAGTGTTCAGCTCTTTCTGACGGCTCTGCCCTCAACATTTCATTGGCTGTGGTTTGGGGGCTTGACAAAGCTGTTAGGTGAAAGAGTCGTTGACTGATCATGTAGTGTGTGAACTCCATCTTGTGGATAATTTACGTAGTGTGAACACTGCAGTGATCTAAAGACAAAATCAAGTCAAATCTGAATGGCACAGCAATCTGCCGATGTTTAAAGTCATGTTTTGTGAACTAGGCTTTAGGGAGTTGAAATTGAGATATGGTAATAAATGGTTGGTTTCCGCCACACACTGTTGACCACTTACAACAAAATGAGCTTTCTGACCAATCAGAGCAAAGCAGGCTCTTGGTAAGAAGGGGTTAAAGATACTAGTTTCTTAAACAAACTGTTTCAGGATTAGTTCATGAAAATTGTTACTCATTGTTATGTATATCATGTTGTTCCAATACATCTAGACCTTCATTCATCTTCAGCACATAGATGAAGATACTCTTTGTCAGGGTGTATGTTAACTATGGACAGTTCTAAGTTTGCGTCTTGCACTGCTGACTCTACTGGTAATAAATTGTACTGCCCATAGTAAACGTGCACCCTGACCTGACTCGTGAGAGAAAACAACAGCAAAAAAATGTCATTTTTACAGGGGCTTTTTTGTGCACAAAATTGTTCTTGGAGCTTCATATGATTGCAAGTGAACCAAGTGACGAGTGAACCAAGTGACAAGTGAACCAAGTGACAAGTCACATGGAATGTTTTGAAAATGTTCTTGGTTCCATTTCTGGACTTTGAACATCTCTGGACATTTGCTGTCTATGGAGGGTCAGGAAGCATCTAAAATATCTTAATATGTGATCCAAAAATAAAGGAGGATTGGAACAACATGAGGGTGAGTAATTAATTTAATTGGTAACTAACCCTTTAAAGTGTTTTTTTAAATCTTGGATGTAAGATATAAATACATTGTAGAAGTTCTCCCAAACACAAAAAGACAGTATAGAAATTTGCACACCCACCTTTGCTCGTGAGGAGTTGATGTTCTCCATGTTCTCAATGCTGCTTATGCAGTTATTGGGCACTTTACTGCAGGCCAGGCGGATGAAATCCCAAAAACTGCGCTGACCATCGAACCAGCTGCCAGAACCTGCAAAAAAAAAAAAACATGATGTGGGAGATGACAAGCTTCGATATTTCCTTAGCTTTCTTGACTTAAGCAATAGAAGTCAATCTGTAAATCAGTAGAGTTTCTTACCTTTAAAACGGTGGCTGAGGATGTGTTCCAGAATAGCAGCGAAGTTTATGAACTCCTCAGATGAGTCATCAATGGGCTCCGCGGTGTACTTTTCCAACAGTGTCTTCACAGAAAATCTGCCATACAACCAAAAATAGCAGAATGTACAATTCGTTATTCCCAGAGATGGGTTGTGGCTGGAAGGGCATCCGCTGTGTAAAACATATGCTGGATAAGTTGGCGGTTCATTCCGCTGTGGCGACCCCAGATTAATAAAGGGACTAAGCCGAAATGAAAATGAATGAATGAATTCGTTATTTTGCTTCGGAACCCACACTACTTGTTTTCCTGTTTATTTACTCTGTATCATCTGAAAAACTTGTTCAACTGTTGTTGTTTGTGTTGTGGAACATGACTGGATTCTCAAATGAAAAAAGAGTCTTATCATGAACTGAATGCAATGTTTTTTAGACACGCAACTGCATGTTAGGGGCAGCGCGGTGGTGCAGTGGGTAGCGCTGTCGCCTCACAGCAAGAAGGTTGCTGGTTCGAGCCTCGGCTGGGTCAGCTGGCATTTCTGTGTGGAGTTTGCATGTTCTCCTCGTGTTCGCGTGGGTTTCCTCCGGGTGCTCCGGTTTCCCCCACAAGTCCAAAGGCATGCGCTATAGGTGAATTGGGTAAGCTAAATTGGCCGTAGTGTATGTGTGTGAATGAGAGTGTATGGGTGTTTCCCAGTGATGGGTTGCAGCTGGAAGGGCATCCGCTGTGTAAAACATATGCTGGATAAGTTGGCCGTTTCTTTCCACTGTGGCGACCCCTGATTAATAAAGGGACTAAGCCGAAAAGAAAATGAATGATGAATGTATGAACTGCATGTTATTTATAGTACATTAAAATGTATTGTTGCTGATCTATAGGTGTCGTTTCATATTTATGTCTTATATTGTCTTTGACAGATGGTTTAAAGTACTGTAAAATGTACTGAAGTTACTTTTTAACAGCGCTTGTAAAACAATGCATGTAAATATAAGTTATTATGAACTTACAATTTAACATTCATTCATTCATTTTCCTTTGGCTTAGTCTCTATTTCAGAGGTCGCCACAACAGAATGAACCGCCAACTATTCCAGCATATGTTTTACGCAGCAGATGCCCTTCCAGCCGCAACCCTCATTCACACACACACACACACACACACACACACACGTGGGCAATTTAGTTTCTTCAATTCACCTATAATGCAATGCACCCCCCGAGAAAACCCATGCGAACACAGGGAGAACATGCAAACTCCACACAGAAATGCCTCCGGGCCCAGCCGGGACTCGAACCAGCGACCTTCTTGCTGTGAGGCCACAGTGCTAACCACTGAGCCACCATGCTGCACAATTTAACATTTACAATATATTTTAAATAACATATGTTTTCAATAATAATAATAGCCCATAGACAATAGTTATTAGAAAGTATTTATTTCCACCTCAAACATTTTACAATGTAAAACTTTTTAAAATTACAAAAGTAAACTCTTTAAATTAAGTCGGGAACACCTAAATTTACATTACTTTTTTGCCATTAAATCCTACTCCAATCATGACAAACTATATATCGTTGGAAAGGTCCAAGACTTCTGAATAAATATTTTACCACAGTTTCTTTGTTACGTAGTAAGAGTAATAGAGTAAAACACATTTACTCTCACCCTATAACCTGTGGGACCATTTACGGGTGTATTTTTAAGTCATAATATTGTAGTCTAAACATAAAACAATCATGACAAACTATACATATCATCACAGCAATCCACGTTAAATTTAGTTTAGATGTTTTTTAGAGGCTAACTTCAACTCAAATACCACCAAACTGTCCATGCTACTTCAGAATTTCCTGTCTACTTTACAAATATTGACACAAGTATGAAAAATACAGATGACCTTATTCTTCAATGCGGAAGTGCGCTCGTTTTTGCGATTGTTTTAGAACTTCCGATTCAGCTGCCTATGGGAGAAATGACTAGAAATAATAAATGGCAGAAAACGGTCAAACTACTTGCTCTACAAACAAGTGTGTGAAAATTTCAGTTTGCACCATCAAGCAGCAGAATGAGCTGTTTTTAACGTCTAAAAATGAATGAAAGTGAATGAGACCAGAAGACTCAGATTCAAGATTCAAATGGCTTCAAACGGGGAATAAGGTCCCCAAAACATAATCGGCACCATTGTATGTTCACCAATGGAAACTAAAGGTCATCTGGTGGTCATGTCCGGTAATGCGGCCAAAATGACAGCTTAATGAAAGCTCATATTTTTATATATCTTATCAATACAACTGGGCAACGAGGTGGCGCAGTGGGTAGCACAATCGCCTCACAGCAAGAAGGTTGCTGGTTCGAGCCTCGGCTGGGTCAGTTGGCATTTCTGTGTGGAGTTCGCATGTTCTCCCCGTGTTTGCGTGGGTTTCCTCCGGGTGCTCTGGTTTCCCCCACAATTCCAAAGACATGCGGTATAGGTGAATTGAGTAAGCTAAATTGTCTGTAGTGAATGCGTGTGTATGGATGTTTCCCAGTGATGGGTTGCAGCTGGAAGGGCATCCGCTGCGTAAAACATATGCTGGATAAATTGGCGGTTTCTTTCCACTGTGGCGACCCCAGATTAATAAAGGGACTAAGCCAAAAAGAAAATGAATGAATGAATCGATATAACTTTAAATTTGAAATATTATTTGTTCAGATATTTAGCTTTGATATTCTGTCCATTTTAGGCTACAACATGTTTTCTAAAATGCATATTTCATGTATTATATTAACATATACATTCATTTACTATTTTCATAAGCATAAAGGCACATAACTTTTACTTAATTTAATTTCTTTAACATTTTTTTTTATCTACAATCTGACATCTGTTTTCTTTAAAATGAGACCAAGCTTGAATTTGTGCACCAAAGCGTTAAAGATTGGCAATCATTTAAGTTGGACATGTCATTTTCATGTCTATGTTCAAAAAGTGGGCCTCACGGTGGCGCAGTGGGTAGCACGATCGCCTCACAGCAAGAAGGTCGCTGGTTCGAGCCTCGGCTGGGTCAGTTGGCGTTTCTGTGTGGAGTTTGCATGTTCTCCCCGTGTTTGTGTGGGTTTCCTCCGGGTGCTCCGGTTTCCCCCACAAGTCCAAAGACATGCGCTACAGGTGAATTGGGTAAGCTAAATTGTCCGTAGTGTATGTGTGTATGGATGTTTCGCAGTGATGGGTTGCAGCTGGAAGGGCATCCGCTGCGTAAAACATATGCTGGATAAGTTGGCGGTTCATTCCGCTGTGGCGACCCCAGATTAATAAAGGGACTAAGCCGAAAAGAAAATGAATGAATGAATAAATGTTCAAAAAGTGGTGGCGACAGTTAAGGTTAAATACACTTAAGTAACTGACACTTATGAATATATTTTTTGTAGATTTGAAATAAACCACAAATACACATTTAAGTATACTTCTTTCTTACAAGAGATTAAAAGGTAAGGTAAATTAAGGTTATACCTGAATACTGTAGGTAAAGCATTACTGAATGTCTATATTTTTATCCAAATTAACACATTCAACAAAAACTATTTCAAATTCAGAAAGGTATCTTCAGGTCTATGGTTTATAAACCTGTTGCGAGAAGCGGTGGTGTGTTAATAGCCAATGATGTGATTATATGATGACTAATGCGATGTTCCCTTGAACTGTATGGATCGATGCACTCAGTGAATCTTTCTGATAAATGACTGGACATTTCCTATTTAGCTACTTACTGTACTTCACCCACAGATAGGTCATAGGTATACTTTAACTGTGGAGTACTCAACTTTAGGGAGCATAACCAATTAGTGTGGTTTACTGTATGCCTACTTAATTATTTATTTAACTTTGTTTCTTTGTTTTAAAGAGTCAATTCTAAACATCTATCCCATTTAGGGTTTGTGGGCTCTCTGAAGCTGTCCCCAGCATTTTTATGTGGTTTCTAAATAATTGAAAGGTTATTATATTAATATAAATTACATAACTACTACTTTTCTGTTCCCATTTCAGTGACAGCTTTTATTGTGTGTTTTAATAATATACAGAATAATTTCATTTAATTGTATGAAATGAAATTGTCATATTTGCTTTTCCGATCAGTGCCAAAAACAGCAGTGACTTCACTGTCAATTGTTCTGATCACAACAATGACTCTTTCAGTACAGCCCTCCACTGCAGTACAATAGGCAGAGTTTGACCTGATAGACAGAGACCAGACAAAAACCTTGGTTCCACTATAACTATTACAGTATGTGCCTATTATTATTATTATTATTATTATTATTATTATTATTATTATTATTATTATTATTATTATTATTATTATAGCCTTTATTTTACCAGAAAAAAAGCACATTGAGATTAATAATGTCCTTTACAAGAGCGTCCTGGCCTAGATTAAGCAGTATGTATACGGCACTGGAGTCCCGGCTGAGTCATTTCTGTGTGGAGTTTGCATGTTCTCCCCGTGTTCGCGTGGGTTTCCTCCGGATGCTCCGGTTTCCACCACAGTCCAAAGACATGCGCTATAGGTTAATTGAATAAACTAAATTGGCCGTAGTGTGTGAATGAGTGTGTATGGATGTTACCCAGTACTGGGTTGCAGCTAGAAGGGCATTCGCTGTGTAAAGCATATGCTGGATAAGTTGGCAGTTCATTCCGCTGTGGTGACCCCTGATGAATAAAGGGACTAAGTCGAAGGAAAATGAATGAATGAATGAATGAATGAATGAATGAATACAGCACTGTACATAAAAACAGTTACATAGAGACACTTGTCTTTGAGTTTTTGTGGAATGATTAGGGTTAATTGTGGCCAAGTTCAGCATTAAAAATTCTGTCATCCTTTACTCATCCTTCATTCATTCATTCATTTTCATTTCGGCTTAGTCTCTTTATTAATCTGGGGTCGCCACAGCGGAATGAACCGCCAACTTATCCAGCGTATGTTCTACGCAGCGGATGCCCTTCCAGCTGCAACCCTTTACTCATCCTCCAGTTTCAAATCCAAATGAACTATTCTTGGAAGCACAATTGAAGGTATTTGAATCAATATATGAGAGATTTCTGTTCCACCACTGAAAGTCTTTTTACCACAAACTCCCTTGTTTGTAAATAGATCGTTAAATCCACATAAATCGAATTAATCCAAGATGTCTGAAGAGAGATGGTCACTTTATGAAATTATTTACTTTACAGAGGATGCCAAATACCATATAATGCATTCAACACCCTTTATGTACAAAAATACTCCTTCTGTGTTTAAATGTTTTAAAAAAAATGTATTTTAATATGGAGGATGGTAATAGCATGCATAGAAAAAAAATTGTGATGACGTCATGAAAGGGGAATTCTCAAACAGAGAATTTCTGCTATAGTCTGCTGTTGTTCTTGCTGTTCAATTTTAATCTCAGGGTATAATTCTGGATCTAATATAAATGGCTGGATTTGACTTTTTGTTATTTGAAGTGAATAAAATCCTTCTGTTTTATTCATGTCGATGATGTCCGAGCTTGTGGGTGATGGCTATGCAGAATCTGCGTCTGCTCGTGACTCTTTAGCTCCGCCCACAGAACGCCTCCAATAGCACAGCTGAATCTGTCTTTGAAGAGATCTGATGAAGCCACTTTGGAGATAAGACGGATACAACACTACCCTATAGGTACTTATAGGGTTAGATCATCCAAAATTGAAAATCTACAGTTGATTTAATCACCCCCAGGCCATCAAAGATGAGACGACTTTTTTTATTCAGTAGGACATTTGTATAATGCAAGTCAATGGTCACCTGTTTTTGGAATTAAAAATAAACACATACAAACAAGTACAAATCAATCCCCATGGCTCCTGATCATTCAACGAGGTCTTGTGACGCAAAACAAAAGGTCTATGCAGGAAATTAAACATTATTTACAATATTATTAGCTTTAACTAGCTCACTACAGTCGTGCATATGCCGAGAACTGTTTGCCCAGACTGTGGATGAAGGCTAATTAATCAGTGTATCATAAGGAGCCACAAGGATTGATTTAACTTGTATGTGTTTATTTTTAATCAAATAAAAAATGAGTGACCATTGAACACTTCTTTAATGTTTTACTGAAGAAAAAAGTCACGTGTATCTTCTATGGTCTGAGAATGAGTGAATTAAATGTAGGTTTTAATTTTTGGATGAATTTGGGATTGGGAGAAACTTACGTTCACTTTATAAGCTTATAACAGCATTGATCTGTGAACGATGTTTACAGTCTTCAGAGCTCAAGCATACTTTCTTGTTGCACAAAAAACAATGTTTTAATCTTTTGTCACGCTTTTTCCTCACACACCAAACACTTATTCCTGAGCGTCTGTTTATAATCACTGATCACTGTGTAAATGTGAATACAAATCTTTTCATTTAATGATCACATCTCAGAGGATTTGAATTCAACGGATTCATTCATATGGATTATTTTTGTTTGTTTGGTTTTTTTATCTTCGATATTTTTAAAGCATCAGAGATTTGGGTAAATAAACTATTAAACGAGAAGCAGAAGTGTATCAGGTTTCATAAAAAACATCTTCACTGATACCAAATATGAACAAAAGGTTGGACACAACATTAGCGTGAGTAAATAATGACATCATTTCTAGTGCACGAAATGATGTATTAAAATGCTAGCACATACACTCTTGAAAATAAGGGATGTAAAAAGTTATATGGCATCTCTGTGGGCGGCACGGTGGCTCAGTGGTTAGCACTGTCGCCTCACAGCAAGAAGGTCGTTGGTTCGAGCACTATCTGGGTCAGTTGGCATTTCTGTGTGGAGTTTGCATGTTCTCCCTGTGTTGGCATGGGTTTCCTCCGGGTGCTCCGGTTTCCCCCACCGTTCAAAGACATGCGCTATAGGTGAATTGAATAAACTAAATTGGCCGTAGTGTGTGTGTGTGTGTGTGTGTGTGTGTGTGTGTGTGTGAATGAGTGTGTATGGGTGTTTCCCAGTACTGTGTTGCAGTTGGAAGGGCATCCGCTGTGTAAAGCATATGCTGGATAAGTTGGCGGTTCATTCCGCTGATGAATAAAGGGACTAAGCCGAAGGGAAATGAATGAATGAATGAATGAATGAGTGAATGGCATCTCTGTGATGCCATTGAAGAACCATTTTGGAAAACAGTAAACAGTTCTTCAAACAGCCATCTTGTTCTTAGTGTAAAGAAACTTTCTGTGGAATAGAAAGTTTTCATTCATGTTAAAGGAACAGTTCACCCAAAAATGAACATGTCCTTACCATTTATTGAACATGTCCTCACCATTTCCTCACCCTTGATTGGTTTGCAACTTCTATGAAATTTTCTTTTCTTGTTGAACACAAAACTAAATATTCCTAAGAGTGTTTTCCCTGCTGAAAAAAGTGTTTTCCCTGCTGATTACCATGCTGGTCTATACTGGTCAATGCTGGTTTAGCTGGTCTACCAGCTTGCCTTGCTGGTGATGCTGGTAGACAGCTTGGTTTTGCTGGTAGACCAGTTTGGTCTTGCTGGTGATGCTGGTCACCAGCATAGCACCCGCATCCCAGCACCAGCATATGTTGTGTTTTGGTGCTGGTATGCTGCTGACCAGCATAACACCAGCATCTCAGCACAGCATAACACCAGCATCCCAGCATCCCATGCTGGTCACCAGCATACCAGCACCAAAACACAACATATGCTGGTCTTGCTGGTGACCAGCAATGCTGGTTTATGCTGGTCTTTTCAGCAGGGAAATTCTCTTGTGTTCAACAGAACAAAGAAACTCAAACATATTTGGAACAAGTGGAGGATGAGTACATTTTGACAGAACCAACGACATTAGTGATTTTTTTTAATCACAATCTTCATAGTTAAAGCTCATCGTTTTACTTTATGATCCCTGTTTTCTGTGCTGCTCAGCAGGCAGGCTCCCCCGTCAGCCCTGCTGCTGCCCTTGCAGGAGGAAGGTTGTCGTCATAGCAACGACATCATCCGGGGAACAAACATAAATCACATCGCGTGCAATGTCCGGTTTCAAAGATAATTTCGTGTCCACAAACATTTGACGCTACACTTTTAACGACAAATAATGTTCGCTCATTGCTAAAAACCAAAGACTGCGGAACCAGCCATTTTTAGCGATTCAGGCGTAGACTACATGAAGTGCTGTCTCCATATGTTTGTCATAGACATCCCAAAACACATCTCCATAATATTTAAGATGATGATTAAAATGTTCACCTTTGATATCAGCATTTTCTAACTGAAGGACGGTAAGAAATGAAGTAGAGAATGATCTTTGTCATCAGTGACCGCATCCATGTTTATGACTCCGCTGAAGGCCGTCAACATCGCAACACACACTCACAGCACATGAAAGCTCACACACTCACCTACAAACCGTGATCAGGTTTTTTCTCTCCACTGCGATGCTCCTGGAGAAGCCTTTCTTGGACTGTGCACCCATAGCCATCGCGGACTGCATGAAACTCTGCTCCATCCCACTGGACCCCTCCCTTGCGCCACAAATACACACACAACCGCATTCAAAGACGAGGCATGATGACAGGCGAACACAGTCGACATGAAAACGCCATTCTCCGCTATCAAAGTGCTGATGAACAGAAGCTTTCTCTCTCTCCTTGAGCGCCGCTAAAGAGACAGACTGATGGCGACCGTCTGCACCCCTCCTCTATACTGACCTCATCATGATCTCAGCATCCAGCCGCTCGGCAAACCATTTTAAGGATGATTCACATTGCTTTAACTCGCGGGAGAAGCGCAAAGATGTGAACCAACAAATAAGCTAATTTCATTCAAATATTACAATGCAAAGGTTATTCCAAGTGGCGCTGTGGGGGATGCGCGTGAAGGACGCACAGACCTTTGAATGCTGAGACGAAGTTAAAGGAAACGGCCGCTAGAGGGCGTAAGAGCTGCTGTAAGCGGGTCTGAAATATTCATTCATTCATTCATTTTCATTTCGGCTTAGTCCCTTTATTAATCTGGGGTCGCCACAGCGGAATGAACCG
>CAIGQW010012936.1:5918081-5957006 GCA_903798125.1 Danio choprae | reverse complement strand
TTGTTGACAAGATGTTGTATTTTCACTGTCACACATTACAAAAATGAATAAAACTAGTCCTGTCATCATAAAAAAAAAAGTAAATGCTTAAACGTTTATTTGTCTCTCATGGACCTCTTGTTATAAAAAAAATCATGTTATGACATTTTTAATCAAATCTCAAAAGTGTCCTGTCTCAAGCATAGTTTAATAAATTACAGCTCTTATAAATGAAATACAAAATTGTATAATCATCAATAAATACCCCAGGCCAGGCCTAAACTGCAGTGGCTAGTTTAGTAAATCGTAGTATTTTATTCATCCATAAATTTCAAAATATATAGGAACTTGATACATTTTATCAGTGAAAAGCAAGTCCTCTGGGGTGACTAAGTTTAAATTGGCATTTCCACTGAAAATGTTGAATTAGTTGAAGCCCTGTGAAACCACTATTGTTAAGTTTTGTTGTCCTTTAAGTGTCCAACAATGAAGATAAATCATTCTCACGCTATTTGTGTATTATTATGAGTTGTTTTTTTCTTAATTTTTGCTACATCACACACCATAGGACATATTGAAGTTACAATTCAATAAAAGAAAAGAAAATAAAACACAGTGAAAGAATTGACAAAGTTTGTGGCTCCTTATATTTTTAGAATATAATTTTTCAATAATAGTGTTTTACAAAAAAAGCATTTTTACTACATGTTGTCAACTACCCATGTACCCTAGTAATACTATGGTATCCTTTAAAGTAACAATACCACTGGCTAGGATGGTGATTTTGCATTGACTGTATGTGAGGTGACCTGGTGCTTCTGTTTCAGAGGGAGGACCCAATCCAGAATTAAACGTTGGACTAGCACAAATTCTAGAGCAGTGCCGGAACAAGAATCTGCCCAAAACCACCATTGAAGGAGCTCTAAAAGGAGCCGTAAGACAGTTTTAAATATCTCTCTACTACTTGCATAGATAAATAACATTAAGTATTTCACATGATTTGAAGAAATATTTCACACAAAATATAAGATTCTGAGGTTTTTTTCTTACCTTCAGTTTTTCCTGTGTTTTACAATAGTATCTGAATGCAGACTTAGACATGCAGTCTCAGACACATGTACTCAATAGAGCTAGTGACATTACTGTGAGCGGTAGAGTTAGGTGTACGCATTTAAAGCATTCAATGCAATCTCAGCTTGCATCTGCATCCAGACTCTGCTCGCTTTTATATACATACATATAAATACATATATTATTGTATACAAAGTTGTTGTTTTTTTAAACATAAAAGTTTTAATAACTAATTTCTTTTGTTTTTCACATGATGACGGTACATAATATTTTACTAGTTACTAGTATTCAGTTTAAGTGCAGTTTAAAGGCTTAAATAGGCTAATTAGGTTAACTAGTCTAGTTAGGTTAATTGGGTAAATCATTGAACTAATTGTTTGTTTTGTAGCCAATCAGAGAAAAAACATCTTAAAGGGGCTAATAATGTTTGCCTTAAAATTATTTGTTTATATATAAAAATTGCTTTTATTTGAGCCATTTATTTGTAAATGTTCCCTTGCTCTGTTAAATATATATTTATGTATGTAATAAGTGATATATACAGTGTATATATGAGTACATCCCTCACAAATCTCTCATTTAAATTAATATTTTCTATAGGCTTTACAATATTGTTTGTGTGCATATACATTAGATCAGCCAAATCTGGAGCCAATCTAACTAAATAATAAAAAATAAAGAATATAGTCAAAAAAATATAGTCAAAATTTATGTGTTAGGAAAAAATATATATTTTTTAATTTGTAAAAGAGTAAAAATCAAGAGAAACAAAAAATATATAAAATGTAGTAGTTTGTAAAAACATTTAGCAATATTATAAATGTATTATCTTTCTAATTCTAAAGATGTTCAGTGACTAAAATATTATTTTAATAAATATATCTGTTTAATAAATATGTTTTAAAGCTATATTCACTTGTTTAATACCTATGTTCACTGAGAAATGGATAAAAATATTTATTTTCAAAATTATCATTTATGCTGAGCACTGTATATGTATGTACAGTGCTCAGCATATATGAGTACACCCCCCACAAATCTCTCATTTAAATGAATATTTTCTATGGGATGCTTTACAATATTATATTTGTGCATATACATTAGTTTAGTCAGTACTGAAGGCAAATCTGGAGCTAATCTAACAAAATAACTTACAATAATGGTTCAAAAACTAGTAGCCAAAATTTATATGCTAGGGAAAAATCTTAAATACAATTTTCAAAAATAGCCAAAATCAAGAGAAACAAAAAATATGTACAATTTTGTTGAAATGTAGTAGTTTGTAATTTTTGTTTTGCAATATTTTGCATGAATTTCAATGTATTATCTCTCCATTTCTAAAGATGTTCTGTGACTAAAATATTATTTTAATAAATCTGTTTAATAAATCTGTTTTGTTCAAATGCACCAATATATATCACCCGTATTCACTGAGAAATGGAGAAAAATATTCATTTTCAAATTGGAGTGTACTCAATTATGCTGAGCACTGTATGTATGTTAAGAAATAGCTTTAAATTCTGTCAGTATTGTTTTTTTCTCAGAAGTTTCCATCATGTCAACTCCGTAAATGAAATAAAGAAACCTAAATGTGGTTCATAAAATAGTGTGGTAATGAGATCCGTGAATAATGACTGAGATATCTATCACCCCACCATCTGACTTTTGAAGACATAATACACAAATTTACTGGACTACTTATATTACGATTTTGCGTTATTTTTATGTTAATTTTGAATCTTGGCACTATAAAGTGACCCTTGAAATGCTCCAGAATGTTCTACTCATGAGATGTTAGAAGTAATAATGACACTTTTATTTTTTCACTCTACAGAAGTCAAAACCTGGAATACAGCACCTTTACGAGGCCACAGGACCAGGCGGATGCACAATACTCATCGAGGTTCTGACCGACAACAGCTCACGATCCCTTAATGAAGTCAAACGAATCATGACGAAAAATGGGTTAGCATTGATGAGCTGTGTTGATGTAGCGACAGTACATAAGCGCTCAAGCTCAAATCAGCTGCATCTCTCTGTTTGTCCACAGTGGGGCGCTGTGTGAAGGAGCGCGCCGTAACTTTGACAGGAAAGGTGTCGTGGCCGCTTCCAGAGACGGGATCTCCTCTGAGAAAGCTCTAGAGCTGGCCATTGAAGCAGGTGCTGAAGATGTACAGGAGATGGAGGATGAAGAGGACAGACCCATACTACAGGTTTGAGCACACTTTCTAGTCAGATTATGCTAAATTAATTTTTTTTTCCTGTGTCAGAGGCTGATTTTATTTGTCCTGTCTCATGTTTTAGAATCAAATAAGAGGGATATGAAGTCTTATGGATCCTTTTCACATTCCGGGTTTCTCAATAGCAGAAGTCATCATAGTTGGGTAAACTTAAAGCACAGTGAATGGGAGAGTACAACAAATACAATTACAATCCTCATACAATCCTCTTTGCTCAAATAATAAAGAAAAACTCAACGATGGTGTTATAAGACTTTCAGAAAAAGGAAATATTTGTGTGAGACAGCATCCAAAGACAGAACAATGTCAAATTTGCTGTACCGCCCATAGGCACTGCGTTATGAACACCTAGCATAAGCTGTAATTATTATTTTTTATTGATACAAATATGATGTAATACATTCGTTAATACTTATAAATTTGCATATAAAAAAACTTTTAAAAAAAAATCTAAATATTAAAAACTTTCAAGGATTTAAGATACTGATGAGTGTTAAACGCGTCTTGTGAAAAGGGTCCATTTTCAGCAACATTTGTTTTTGACGTCGTTAGCCAGCCATAATTACTCTGATTGTTTAGTAGATTTACCTTGACGTGCATACTTCTAAAAAACAAAAAGTAGGAAGACAATTTTAAGCCCTGAATTTTTTATTTATTATATATTTTTTTCCCAGATATATCCCAAATGGTGTTTAACAGAGCAAGGACATTTTTCACAGTATTTCCTATTATACTCCTTTTTCTAAAGAAAGTCTTTTATTGATTTTGTTTATTTGTAATTAAAAAAATAATAATTATTATCAATATTCTTAGTCTAAGAATTTTTTTTGATTGGCTACAGAACCACTGTTGTCTAATGTCTTGCTAAATTAATCTAACTTGCCTAATTAACCTAGTTAAGCCTTTAAATTGCACTTTAAGCTGAATACTAGTATCTTACCAAATAACTTAAATGTTATGTATTATTTTGTTCTAATAATTTAGTAAATGGGTATGAAAGCATATTAATTTTTATATATAATTGAAAATAAATAATAATATATAACATGTATAATTGTATGTTATGTTATGTTATGACAAAATAGAAATTTTGTGAATGATTTGGACTAATTATGCTTAAAAGTCTGTCACATTATTTTCAGCTAAAATATCAACATTGATCTGATGATATATTAAATCATAACACAGAATTATTATTTTAATTTGATATTATAGTATTAATATTATAACTGTCTATTATTACTTATTATCAATATACAGCTGAAGTCAGAATGATTAGCCCCCCTGTATATTTCTTTTCCCAATTTCTGTTTTAACAGAATGAAGATTTTTTTTTTCCAACACATTTCTAAACATAATAGTTTTAATAACTGATTTCTTTTATCTTTGCCATGATAACAGTGCATAATATATTACTAGATATTTTTCAAGATACTAGTATTCAGCTTAAAGTGACATTTAAAGGCTTAACTAGGTTAATTAGGCAAGTTAGGGTAGTTAGGCAAGTCATTGTATAATGATGGTTTGTTCTGTAGACAATCGAAAAAATATATTGCTTAAGGGGCTAATAATATTGACCTTAAAATTATTTAAAAAATAAAACCAGCTGAATTAAAACAAATAAGACTTTCTCCAGAAGAAAAAATATTATAGGAAATACTGTGGAAAAATCTGGCTCTGTTAAACATAATTTGGGAAATGTTTGAAATTTTATTTTGAATTTTATTGTTTCATGTTTGTGTTTATTAATTTAGTTCAGTTTCAGCAGATTAAAAATTATGCATCTTGTTTGCTTTTTCAGAATAAATTAAGATTTAAATCAGGAATCTGTTTGGTGCACAATGCTCCTTTTCACAATTCCTCCAGTGATGTTATCCCAGGACATTGCGTAAGGTTGTTGCATTCTTAATGAGAAATGGTCTTGTTTATTTATATCATCTTTCGGTCCTTTTCAGTTTATCTGTGACATGACGTCCACGAAGGCTGTGCGCAGTGCTCTGGAAAGCCTGGGAGTCCACACTCTCTCATCCAGCCTGGAGTTTGTGTCTCACACCCCGTCCCTCCTGACCCAGACTCAGCTCGAGACCGCGTCCACCCTGCTGGAAGCTCTCCATGACTGCCCTGACGTGGTCCGGGTATGGGATAACATCCACGCACAGACCTAATGTTCACAAGTCAATTCACAAACTGGGAAAAAAACATTGATGGACTGATTCATGATGTATACTCCTTAAGAGCAGATTGAAGAAATGGAGCTGTTTGGTCAAATTGAACTGCACATTACTTGGGTTTGTTTGTGTGATGGAAAAGGCACGATTGATCATGTTGACATTTTTTGTCACTGCAATAAAGATGTACAGTATTAGTCATAGATGTGTATTATTGTTAAGTAGTTTTATGCTGAATGGTGGGCCTCACGGTGGCGCAGTGGGTAGCACGATCGCCTCACAGCAAGAAGGTCGCTGGTTTGAGCCTCGGCTGGGTCAGTTGGCATTTCTGTGTGGAGTTTGCATGTTCTCCCCGTGTTGCCGTGGGTTTCCTCCGGGTGCTCCGGTTTCCCACACAAGTCCATAGGCATGCGGTACATGTGAATTGGGCAAGCTAAATTGTCCGTAGTGTGTGTGTGTGTGTGAATGAGTGTGTATGGATGTTTCCCAGTGGGTTGCGGCTGGAAGGGCATCCGCTGTGTAAAACATATGCTGGATAAGTTTAGACCCCAGGGTCTAAGGCTTTTAGGCTTGGATAAGTCGACCCCAGATTAATAAAGGGACTAAGCCGAAAAGAAAATGAATGAATGAATGAATGTTGAAGGGTCTGGTCATAACCACTTTTGGTTATAAGAATCGAATAGGCAGTAGTAATCGCTGTGAAAAATGGGTTCTTTTTTTTTACAAACAAAAAGCCATCTAGACAAATGTTTATTGTTTATGATTAGTTAGAATGAGGGTCAGAAATAAATCATATCAAAAATATAACATTTTCAATAAAAAAGAAAAACGGACCCAGATTATTTCAAATGTGGGATCAAAATGTGTAAAATCAGACTTTTTATGTCACTATTCTGACATTATTTCTCATAATTCTGAGGTCGGATTTCTAAATAAAGTCAAAATTGCAATTGCAACTTTACTTTGCAATTCCAAGAAATAAATTTAGAATTTGGATAAAGCCTATAAACTTAAAGTTGCAAAAATAATTCTGCCGCAAAGAAAATTAGAAATTTGCAAGATCAGATTCTGAAGAAATAGTAAACTATTCTTCTAAACTATTCAAAATCAGAATTGTGTGTCGTTTGTGGTATTTAAACTCACATTGGTAACATTTAACACTGAATAAAGCACATAATCAGCAGCTGAGGTGGTCTTCATTGTAGTTTATGCTGTTGTTCAGCCGCGACGTTGCAAAAAAATAGAAGCTGTTTCTAAAATAGAATTGTTTTGTGCTACACTGCAGATGGTTAGGAAGAAAAAACTCCTGTTTAACACAAAAGAAAAATATACTTTTTATCAGCATTGCGTGTAGTTAGGACACAGTGTTAGACCGCTTGGCCACGCTGTGGAGAGAAGGAGTAGGGGCCGATCACACTGAACGCGCTTTTACGTTCCAAAATGCGAGGCGCACCACACTGCATTTTTGTTGACAAGAAAATAAGCAGCATACAAAACGCTCGCGGCCGTTAGTAAATCATTCAAAAAAGGCGCCTCTCAACGCGTTTGGTGTGATTGGCCCCTTAGAATGCAAAAACGTCCATTTATAATATACACTACCTGACAAAAGTCTTGTCGTCGATCCCAGTTGTAAAACCAACAAATAATAACTTGACTTCTAGTTGATCATTTGGAAAAGTGGCAGAAGGTGTATTTTTCCAATGAATCATCTGTTGAACTGCATCCCAATCATCACAAATACTGCAGGAAGACCTATTGGAACCAGCATGGACCCACGATTCTCGCAGTAATCAGTCAAGTTTGGTGAAGGAAAAATCATGGTTTAGGGTTACATTCAGTATGGGGGCGTGCGAGAGATCTGCAGAGTGGATGGCAACATCTACAGCTTGAGGTATCAAGACATTTGTGCTTCCCATTACATTACAAACCACAGGAGAGGGCAAATTCTTCAGCAGGATAGCACTCCTTCTCATACTTCAGCCTTCACATCAAAGTTCCTGAAAGCAGGTCAGGTGCTCCAGGATTGGCCAGCCCAGTTACCAGACATAAACATTATTGAGAATGTTTGGGGTAAGATGAAGAAGAAGGCATTGAAGATGAATCCAAAGAATCTTGATGAACTCTGGGAGTCCTGCAAGAACGCTTTCTTTGCCATTCCAGATGACTATTAATAAGTTATTTGAGTCATTGCAGAGATGTATGGATGCAGTCCTCCAAGCTCATGGGAGTCATACACAATATTAATTCTTTTTCCACTGCACCATGATTTTATATTCTAAACTGTACATTATTTCTGTTGAGGGACAAGACTTTTGTCTAAGCAAAGTCAGGCCTTACTGTCCTAATTATATAATTAAAAATCAAGGCATGATCATATTTTATTTTGGTAAAATAAGCGTAATCTAGAGGCCTTTGCCTTTCATTTAAGCAACTTCTGATACCAAATAATCAACTAGAAGTCAAGTTAATATTTGTTGTTCCTAAAACTTGGATAGGCGACAAGACTTTTGTCAGGTAGTGTATAAAGTTTTTAGACTTTGTCTCATAATGAATGCCTTTTAGTTAAATCCCTCATTTTCAGATATAAAAATGAATGCAGTTATGCATGTCGGCATCATATATGTCACCAAAGTTCTTGCTTTAGGTCAGTCAGTGAGGTTTAGTCATTGAATTATGATGACTTGTCAATAAGTCAATGCAAAGCCCCATCAAAGGCCTTAAATTCAATCTATATTGTGCGAATATTGATACAAAACTGAATCTTTTCCCAGTCCTATATACATTTGGTTCTGGAAAGAGGTTGTTCCTAGGGGCGAAAGCACTCTGTTGATTCAACGGAGTCTGAAAACGCCAATAAGAAATAATTGTGGCTTCATGAACGTGTTTGATTGTGATGTGATTGATCTGTTTTAGAGTTGCCGCTACAGACTGGTACATACTGAAAGGGTTTTTGTCCACGTGAGGGTTCGTTTGTCAATGTTCTGGGTCGTGTCACAAGAGGACGAGAGCCCATCAGAAAATTCGGCTTATTTGTACAGGAAGGGCATTTGGGTTATGTAGCTACCACATGAATCTGGGACTGTAACAGATTTCCCCAACGGGTAACTGTGAGAACGGACAAAATGCAGCACTTCCACGGTAAGAGCTAGAGAATATATTATATAACATACTGTACAGCGAGTGGAGTGTCTCTCAGTTAAGGTCAGATGTAAACCAAAGCAGTGACGGAGTCCCCAACAATGACGTAGGAGGAACTTCCACAAAACAATGCTGATTTGAAGCTTTTACAATGGATTTAATGTTTTGAAAACTCTTAGGGGGAAATATACGCAGAGGATTTTTTTTTCTTTTTCAGGACCAGTTATTTGTGCTTGTAGTTACTAATTTTTAACAGATTTAAAAAGTCTGAGATTTTGAGAATTTTTTTGGATGGATACCAGGAATGTGTGAAACAGGATCTGCTTTCGTAAGTGAATGATGTTACAGTATTGTTGTGTCATTATTCTGATGTGAATGTAATGTGTTAAAAAAAATATCCTGTCATCATTTACTCACCCTTCACTGGTTTATAACCTATTTGAGTTTCTTCAGTTGGACACAAGAGAAGATATTTTGAAGAATGCGGAAACCCATTGGCTTCCATAGTAATTATTTTTCTTCCTATGGTGGTCGATGGGTCAGAGCAATCAGCATTTTTCAAAATATCTTCTTTTGTGTTCATTAGACGAAAGAAACTCAAAAAGGTTTAAAAACACATGAGGGAGAATAATGAAGTAATTTTTATTTTTGGGTGAACTATCCCTTTAAATAACACTTGTGTGGGACAAGCAACAACTTTTTGGGTAACACTTCTTGAAGTGTTTATAAGATACCTTTATAATCATGACATGACACATCATGAATATGAATGAGATTTTATGCATACTTATGACAACTGTCAACTATAAGTGTCATTTGCTCCGTTATGCCATTTTAAATGCAAAGGCGACATTGTTTGAGAGGTCTTTTTTTCATGACAACCTGACATAAGTGCATCATGGCCTGCTCATGACAACCTGACATTACCAAGACAGCATAACTTGTCATAAATCTGTCATAAACATGATCATTTTGATTGTGTCGTAAATATTTTTCTCATCACTTTTTTAATGGATCAAATTAATTTGTCTTTAAAAGTTTTTATGAGAAGTGTCATTACTTCATGAGATTTAATGACCTTTTAATGACAAATTTTATTTGTATCACTGTAGTTGAAGTAAAGAAAAACATTAAAGATACTTTTATAAAATTCATGACAATTATTATGGCCTCATGACAGTTATGTTTGTGACAGATTTATGACAAGTTATGATGTCATCAGGTTGATCAAGATCAAGTTGCCGTGCCTAAGACAAAGACAGGTTATGATATTTGGTTACGTCAAGTTGTCATTACAATGACCTCTCAAACAATGTCATCTTTGCATTTTAAATGACATAACTGAGTAAATGACAGTTGTCATAAGCATGCATACAATCTCATTCATATTCATGAATGTTTCATGAAAGTCTCATGAACACCCTCTTCAAGTAAAGTTACCACTTAAAAAGCAGCAAAAGCTAGATTTCTATTGTAATGAGGAGCAGTTTGGTACTTCAAATGAATGAGAATTTTATTTGTGTCTTCAAATTTATAGGACATAAAATGAAACACTAAGAGATCTAGTAGCGCTGCTTCTCCAATATTTCATGTTTTCTAGTTTCAGAGTGTTTAAATAATTTCTCAAACTATTCTTTGATTTGTTAAGATGCCAAAGTGTGAGAACATATACATAATATTGAAAATCTACAATATTATCTGAGCCACGCTGTCTAAAAAAGTCACTCTGTACTGTAATTGTATATCAAGATTTTTATTTAATTTTATGTAATATTCTTTTCACCAAAAAGATTTCTGGAGAAACATTTGAGACAAAGTTGACAACTTAAACAGCAGAGAACTCACTTTTTAATTATTAATACCTTTAATGCTGCTATGTATTATAATCCATTATTTCTTTAAACAAAAAGGCTTGAAGAGCAGTTTGAGGAACTCTACCTCCAGCTCTGAGCGGATGAAAGCTTTAAACAGGTTTCATTCATTCCGTCTAAACCTGCGTCGACCCAGAAGATCCAATCCCTCCACAGCACACTCCAACATTGAGCTGGTTACCCCGAAAGTGAAGGACCGCACACAGAACGTGACAGAGAAGGTCACACAGGTAAGATTCTTTTTTCACATAGGCTTGAATATACAGAGACAAATTACATTCACTTTAATGTTGAGTATTTAAAGTGAATGTGAAATCAGAATTTCCAGTGTTTATTTTGTTAGTGCACACTGTTATTCTTTAGGTGAACAATTAATCAAGTTTAAAAAAAAATCTTCAAAGTGACGACACGGTGGCTCAGTGGTCAGCACTGTCGTCTCACAGCAAGAAGGTCGCTGGTTTGAGTCCCAGCTGGGTCAGTTGGCATTTCTGTGTGGAGTTTGCATGTTCTCCACATGTTAGCGTGGGTTTCCTCCAGGTGCTCCGGTTTCCCCCACAGTCCAAAGACATGCGCTATAGGTGAATTGAATAAACTAAATTGGCCGTAGTGTGTGTGTAAATGAGTGTGGATGTTTCCCAGTACTGGGTTGCAGCTGGAAGGTAAAACATATGCTGGATAAGTTAGCAGTTCATTCCCCCTGTGGTGGCCCATGATGAATAAAGGGACTAAGCCGAAAGAAATTGAGTGAATAATCTTCAAAGTTTGAACATCCATGTTTGTAGTGGCGGTCTTTTTCTGTACAAGTTCAAATAATGCTTGGTTCACAAAAACGCGAAGCACAGTATCACTTGCTCTAGTTTACTCATGGGATGTTTTTCCTTTCACGCAATTTTTTTTGCTTGAATTTAACTCTTTAATTGTTTTCAAAGATTGCATTGACTTTGTAGGAAGTTTACTAGCGTGAATACTTAATTATGCATTTGGTATGAACCCAGCATTGAACTCAAGCGAAAAATTTGTGTACGAGGGGAAAACCATGGCGTTATTAAACTAGAATGAGCGATGCGGTGCTTCACATTTGGTGTTAACCCAGCATTAGTTTGCTACAAAGGAATGATGCGCAAAAAGAAAGTCCCACCCCCTACTCAATAGTCCATTCCAGTTTAGAGTACATCAACATCCCAAAATATAAGTCTCAGCAACTTCCAGTTCATGAAAACTTAAAAAAGACACACAAAGTGACTAAATATAACTGCTTCACTGGAACATACAGCTAATTTTCTGACGAACAAAATTTTTAGATCTCAAAAGTCCAAAACAGTTTTACTATGCTGTGCTTTTGCTTGTTGATGTCTGAAAAATAGATGTTACTGGCACGTGGAAAATAATGTGGCCAAAAAACACTTGTGGAAAGATCGTTAGAACCCTCAGTGCAAAAGAAAATGGCCATTTGCCATGCAAAAATCCATATCTACTGTGGCCCCTGGTCCAAAACTGTAGACACTGGTCATTGTTGAACTGGTTCCAGTTTCACACCAGAAATTATTTTGAGGGTTATTAGGGTAAACCTTTATGTGTCAGTCTAGTCAGAACGGTTGTTCCCTTGTCTATATGATATAAATTTGCTCACATTTCAAGCTTTTATACACATCTGTTAAAGACAGAAAACATCACATGATCTTAATATTGAGTTCTGTCATGTCAATGTAGTTCATGTCACTTGAGTTCATTTCGGTTTATTTTCATTGGCCACTCCAGGATATGGGGCAGCCAGAGAGACACAGAAAAATCTAGTGGTGATTTTGTAAAAAAAAACTTACCAGTTTTTTTTTTGTGGTATTAATTAAGATCAACTTGTATTAAAACAAGTCAAATGATTAATCACATCCAAAATACAAATATAAAAATGTTTGCATATATATTTGTTTTATATATCATTTGTTTTGGATGTAAGCTTGGACCACAAAACCGTAAGTGTCATAAGAGTTAATTGTTGGAAATTGAGATTTATGCATTATCCGAAATTTGAATATATAAGCTTTTTTAGTGGTGCATACATTGTCAAGCAATATTTGCGATATTTGGCTGAGATGCTGCTATTTGAAAACTCTGAGAGTTAAAAAATCTAAATACTGAGAAAATACCAGAACATTTGACAATTTTAAGGTTGTCCAAATTAAGCAAATTTCCAACCAAAAACTGTTTTCTTATAATTACTGCATGAAATTTACAAATTATCTTCATGGAACATGATCTGTATTTAATATAACAATTAAAGGCGTTTGACCTCTTTTTGCTTATTAGCAAACGAATGAAAAAGAACTTCACTGTGAGTATATCAGTGCATTAAATCAATTTCTATAAGGCGCCATGTAGGATTTGAATCAAACTTCACTTATCAGTACAAACATAAAACACGTGCATATACACCTATAAATTACTTGCATATACACCTATAGTATTGGATGTTTATTTAGCTTCAAATGATAGAGTACATAACATTAAAAAATATTGAAATTAAAAGGTTTAGCATATTAAAATCAAGGGCATCACGGTGGCGCAGTGGGTAGCACAATCGCCTCACAGCAAGAAGGTCGCTGGTTCGAGCCTTGGCTGGGTCAGTTGACATTTCTGTGTGGAGTTTGCATGTTTTCCCCGTGTTCGCGTGGGTTTCCTCCAGGTGCTCCAGTTTCCCCCACAAGTCCAAAGACATGCGGTGTAGGTGAATTGGGTAACCTAAATTGTCCGTAGTGTAGACCTATGTGTGTGAATGAGTGTGTATGGATGTTTCCCTGTGATGGGTTGCAGCTGGAAGGGCATCCGCTGCGTAAAACATATGCTGGATAAGTTGGCGGTTCATTCCACAGATTAATAAAGGGAGTAAGCCGAAAAGAAAATGAATGAATGAATAAATATTAAAATCAATGACTTATGCAGCAAAGTTATAAAATCTCTGTCTTTAATGGAAAAGAAGTTAATGTGGCCATTTTAATAGTAATTTCAACGTGTTTTTAAGGCAAAATAAAGCTAAAAGCCTAATTATCTTAAAACTGCTCTTGCAGTTGTATCATATTTGAGATCTCAGTGTTGATGCTACTTTCACTTTTCATAGAAAGATTAAAAATAGGGGAGAAATACAGGAAAATACTTAAACAGGATAATATTGGGATAGAAAGGTAAAATACGGGAGAATTCTGGCAAAACCCGGATGGTAGGCATTGAAAAAGGTAGGCATTGAATTTCAGCGTAGAAGTCGTTTAAGCATAAACGGAAAAGATAATTATTGTTTTGACATCCAATGGAATAGATGTACTGTATATATGCAAGTAATTTATAGGTGTATATGCGGTATTATGGCAGTACACTTGGGAGAATAAACAAGACATTTTTGGATGCAGTTCACTTAACAGCCACCGGTGTCCCTATAACAAGGCTTTTGAATTCTACCTATACCGAATCTTTTTTCCATACACAGGTACTGTCTTTGGGTGCTGATGTCTTGCCTGAGTACAAGCTCCAGGCTCCAGACGTCCACAAGTGGATCATGTTGCACTACAGTCCGTTCAAAGCCATATGGGACTGGATCATCCTCCTGCTAGTGCTCTACACTGCTGTCTTCACTCCGTTTTCAGCTGCTTTCCTCCTCAATGAACTCGAGGAAGAGAGGAGACAGACCTGCGGGTACACCTGTAACCCTTTAAACGTAGTAGACGTGATAGTGGACGTTCTGTTCATCGCAGACATTGTGATTACCTTCAGGACGACATACGTGAATCATAATGAAGAGGTGGTGACCCATCCCAAGCGCATCGCTATACATTATATCAAAGGTTGGTTTCTCATCGACATGGTGGCTGCAGTTCCTTTTGATCTGCTCATCTTCAGGTCTGGATCAGATGAGGTATTGTTTTGCAGTCCTTTTATATAATACCCAAAATGTTGTCTAGTGTTGTGTTTGGATCACCAAGAGAACATTGCTCTTTCATTGCTAGTTAGTTCTTATTGCAGATATGAAAAGTTTGGCTAAAATGAGCATGGTAAGCTCCGAAAACATAACAGCAGCAGCAGACTCGGAGAGTTTACTTTGATTCTCTTTGAGTTATAGTAACAATATGTAAGATTTTTTCATTAAAATATCCACACAAAAACTCTATAATAGTGTTATATACAGCATGTAAAACAAGTGTTGAACACGTCATCTTTTTTCCTCACTTAACATATTTCTAAAGGTGCTGTTGACTTGAAATTTTCACCAGATGTCAGTAACAACCAAAGTAGTCTATACATATAAAGAATACAAAACTAATTTGTTTAGAATGTGTATAAATTGAAATGACACAGGGAAAACTACTGAACACATGAAGAAAGGGAGGTGCATGGAAAGCCCAGACAGCAGCTGAAATCTCTCAGTAGTTTTTCAGCAACCATCGTCAGACATCAGTGTAAATGAATATTAGCTGCGTCAGTCCAAACACCTACACTACCAGATGATGAAGATCAAGAGTGGACATTTCAGCGAGACAATGATCCGAAACACAGCCAAGAAAACTGTCAACTGTTTATAGAAAAGAAAATAAAGCTGCTACAATGGCCCACCAACCACTTCCAATAGAAAATAGGAACGATCAGAGTTCATAGAAGAAACTTACAGAACTGCCAAGATGTTTATACTCTGTTAAAGTCTGGGTGGAAAATTACACCTCAGCAATGCGTGTGACTCCATTCTCCATACAAGAGGTGTCTTGAAGCTGACGTTATGAAAAAAAAACTGTTGTTTTATTTGCATGTATGGATTTTTTTTTTACCAAAATCTGGTACAATTTTATGACCACTTTTTAGAAAGCTTTTTAGAAACATATTTACCAGGAAAAGTCATGACGTGTTCAATAATATTACATGTTAAAAAATTATACCAAATGTTCAAATCCAGAGAAAGGTCATTTTAACTAGTGAGAAGGGGACCAGGGGACTATTGTTAAAGTGTTCAGTGGCTTAAACTTCCAAACTGCAGTTCAGCTTCAACGAGCTCTATGCATAATTCCAGCAATGGAATAAATGTCTTAACTAGTTAAACAGTTGCTCTTTTTCTTGACAAAATCCACAAATGTGTGTCTGGCACTACCTCTGGGATGTAAGCCTTTGTGGTTAAAAGTATATAAATGTTTTATTTTTAATAAAATGACAGATCAATTAGCTTGGTAAGACCTTTATAAAGTAAGAAAGAAAATATCATGAAAAGGGGGTCAATAATTATCAGGTAATTTTCATTCTGGAAGTGAACTAATTCTTTAGTTCCACTCACAAAGTGATACTATTGTGATTATGTCTAAGTCTCTGAGTTAAGTGTCTACTCATTAAATAAGCACATGGAGAATCATCAATATTTTGGACACACTGATGCATTGTCGATTATTTTTGATCTGCCATTTCAAAACCTACAATCCCGGAAATCAAAAATATTGTAAAATGTGCACTTTTCATCTGCATTTAAAACGAACATGATAAATTGTTTAAAAATGTGACCTGTATCATTTTGTGTGATCTTAAAATTCCAGCTTTTTCTACGATTTTCTTTAGTAATCAAGTTTAAAAGGTGACTGTTTATAGATATAAATGTAGATTTTTGTAGCATTAAAAAGCACCTAGTTTTACAATGTGTTGTCCATATAATATATAAACCGTCAATCTTTTTACCAACCCTGTTTAAAACTTGTTTGTATTTGTCTGTTACGATGTTTGAAAATCTTTACAAATCATTATATGAGAATGGACCCTGTTTTATACTAACTATATTTAATTTGTCCCCCAATCCTCCAATTTTCAGACAACGGCCACTCTGATTGGCCTGCTGAAGACAGCCCGTCTGCTCCGGTTGGTTCGGGTGGCCAGAAAATTAGATCGATATTCAGAGTATGGAGCTGCAGTCCTCTTCTTGCTCATGTGCACCTTCGTGCTGATTGCTCATTGGTTGGCTTGTATCTGGTATGCCATTGGCCACGTGGAGAGGCCATACATGAAGACAGGCTGGCTGGATAACCTGGCTGATCAACTGGGGAAACATTACAACGACAGCGATGCCAGCTCAGGACCCTCCATTCAGGATAAATACATCACTGCGCTCTATTTCACCTTCAGCAGTCTGACCAGCGTGGGCTTTGGGAATGTCTCTCCAAACACCAACTCTGAAAAGATTTTCTCTATCTGTGTCATGTTTATTGGCTGTAAGTAATTACATACAGCTCTGTTTTACGCTGACATATGTCATTTATGTACTATTGCTAGCTGGTGCATCTATCTAGCTAGTATACTTAGACTATGGCTTGTAACATTTAGATATAATAGGACCTAAAAAAGGTAATGTTGGTAAGCTTCACGTTTGAAAATATAGTTCTTCATTAACATCTATGGTTTCATGAAGCAGTGTTGGGGAAGCTATTCTGAAACTGTAGCTTGAAAACTACAAGCTACTCATCAGGTAAAGTAGCTAAGCTACACTACATTATTTCTTAAAGGTAGCTACAGTAGTTACACTAGTACAAGCTACTTTCTTGAAGTAGCTAGTTACTTTAAAGCTACATTTTCACAATAATGTATATTATAAAAAGTTAATTAATTTTTATGAGTTATTTATTTAAGTAAATTATTTGGTACTTAATACAAGTATGATGTTAAACCTTACATAGTTTTCACATTTCAAAAATACGTAATACGTTCAAAGTCAAAAATAAAAAAACTGCAACAATTGTAACATTGCAATAACAAAATAATTAAATTAGATTAAACACACCATAGCAAAAAAAAAAAAAAAAACTCCCCAAAAATACCCTGAAATGGCTGCATTCTGATAAGATATTTACTTTAAGCCCTCAAACTATGCTCTTACATCAGGCTAATTGCCAACTGTTAGAATACTTCACAGAGCAGAATATTGTTTAATTTAGACCCTAGCACTCATGCTCCGCAATAAACCAGCCTTTGGATGGTGCAATGAAATGAATGGGTTTCATAGCGCAGTGCTTTCTGCATCTGCTGTAAAAGCTGCTTCACTCCATGCAGTGACTACTGCTGGCGGTAGAGTCAAACCAGTGTGCTGAACATTACTGTGTGGGCAGTGTGGCACAGCATTACCTTTTTTAGGCTCATATTTTTTTTCTCTTTTGGTCAAAATTCCATTTAATTTTTGACAGCTGAAAATCGGTGCATCGCTACTATATTCACATGGTCTTCAAATTCACCAGAACTTAATCCAATAGAGCACCTTTGGGATGTGCTAGAACAGAAGAGTCACATCAGTGATGTGAAGCCAACAAATCAACAGCAGCTGCATGATGCTGCGTGATGTCTGTATGGACCAAAATCGCTGTGGAATGTTGGCAGCACCTTAGTGAATCTACCAATTTCATTATTTGGTCCTCTGATTTCTTGCCTCAAAATGCTTTAATCATAAAACCTTGTGACATTCTTTTACATCATAACATTTTCTAGAAATTAAAACAAAAAAAAATGTTCAAACATTTTTCCTGAAAATTATACCAGCAATCTTTTGCGACAAAATGCTATGGAGGTTGATTAGTCACAGCTTTCTCTAATAATGCCTCAGTGAATTCACCAGAGAAGTTGTGTGGCTAAATCTCTGTAGCACTTTAGCATATGTAGATCAAGCTTGGTGAGTGTTATAACAATCATGATCTGGCATTTTTTAAGACAATACCACCTTGTGTGGTTAAAAGATATGGAAAAGAATCTCAGCCATTTCGACTAAAAATCACCTCAATATTTTTTAAGGTGTTAAGGTGTCTTACCTTTGCTTACTTTTGGCACTAAATATTTTCCTGTTGACTTTTTGTCTTAGCTCTCATGTATGCCAGCATATTTGGGAATGTCTCAGCAATAATTCAGAGGCTTTATTCGGGAACAACTCGCTATCACACCCAGATGCTGCGGGTTAAAGAATTCATCCGCTTTCATCAGATACCCGGAGGTCTGAGGCAGAGACTGGAGGAGTATTTCCAGCATGCCTGGTCCTACACCAACGGCATTAATATGAACGCAGTAAGTTGTACAGAGAGAGTATATCATTGTATATGAAGTCTAATAGATTAAATTGTGTAATAAACTTATTCATGCTTCTTATTTTTTAATAAAAGGTGCTGAAAGGTTTTCCAGAGTGCTTGCAAGCTGATATTTGTCTACATCTGAATCGCAGTCTGCTGGAGAACTGTAAGGTGTTTCGTGGAGCGAGTAAAGCGTGTCTGAGAGCTCTCGCCGTCCGCTTCAGAAGCACTCACTCCCCGCCGGGAGACGCTCTTTACCATCAGGGCGACATGCTAAGAGCCCTTCACTTCATCTCCCGTGGCTCCATTCAAGTGTCCCAGCATAACATTGTGCTCGCCATACTGGGTGAGATTACTATCCCAGCTAGCAAGTTAAGGCTCTAGAAATGTTGCCTTAATGCTCCCATGAAGTTACATATATAAAGTTATGTTTTTTAATGTTTTTAGAATGTTCAAACTTAGTTTTTTTTTGGATATATTAATGCAGTTTTCATAACATTTCAGTCTCATTACTTTAATAACATTACATGCTAATATTTACACAACTTTTAAGGAACATTGCTAAATCTTCTGAGAATGTTTAGCTGGGATTAATCTAGATCAAATTGTTAACGGTGTGTTGAATCATGCTATCAGGTGTTAAAACATGCCAGTTCATTTATAATACAAGGCAAGGCAGGTTTATTTATGTAGCACATTTCATACACCGCGGTAATTCAAAGTGCTTTACATAAACAAGAATAAAAGAGACAAGTTTAAGAAAATAAAAACAAATGATAAAAGTGATTAAAATGTGTTAAAACAGGTTTTAAGAGAATGAAAAAGAAAAGAAAGACATAATAGTGCAATATGTCAGACGTAGCACAGTGCTCATTCAGTAAAGGCACAGCTAAACAGTGCAAACATGCTAAACAACTAGCATTGTGGTGATTCATCCAAAAACATGCCATCATTGTGCTAATTCATGGTAAAGTGTTAAACATGTCAAATGATGTTAACATGTAAATTATGTAAACAACGTTAAAGTAGGCTAAAAATGTGCTAAATGAGACTGTAAACATGTAAAAACATGTTGTTTAATTCATGGTAGAAACATGCTAAAGCATTTCAACAATTTGTTAGCAATGAGCTAAATCATGCTAAAAACAGAAACATTTAATACATTTAAAACATATTTTTACATCTTTACAGTATCAGTTAGCACATTGTTTACATCATTTAACATGTTTAAATCATCAGTTTGCTTATTCATGTTAGAAACATGATAGCAACATGATATTGTAGATCACATTATTAACATATTAGCATTTTGCTATATAACAATACGCTAACTCATTAGAAATGCTTACAATGTGAGTAAATTTTTTAGTAACATTTGGAGCATGTTAAATGTGTTAAATCATGCTTAAAACATACTGGAAATGTTTTAAATCATTCTACCAACATTATAAATTATGTTAAAAACATGGTGTGTCATGTTATGTATGTGCTAATTTTACTGTTACGTTATGCCATAATTAGTCATTTAACAAAATATGTTAACGCATGTGCTGATTTACTGTTAAATTATGCCAAAATTAGTTAATTTAAAAATGTTAACACATGCTAAACATATCTATCTGTCTCTCTGTTTTGCATTTAAAACCTTATACATTTCAAACTCCTTGAAAACATTAAGTGAAGTTTCACAAACTAATTTCAAGAGGAGCACGTGATGTGATCGACTACAGCTGATCCTAATCATTAGCTAGCCTATCAGATCATTCCAAAACTACTATAAATATCCTGTCTAAACTTCATTCCCTATCTTCGTTTTTGGAACCCCCCACCCCCCCACCCCACGCCCCCCTCTATCCTTCCCTTCTCCCTCCTCCTCAATTCTATGATCGGGCGACACGATGGCTCAGTGGCGCAGCGGGAGGGCCAAAGGTTCAAGTTCTAATTAAACCAGTCGGCACTTTCTGCGTGGAGTTTGCATGTTCTCCCTGTGTTCGAGTGGCCTTTCCCCAGGTACTCCGGTTTCCTCCCACAGTCTAAAAACATGTAGATAAACGAATTGTAATAACAGTCACAAGCACAAATAAAAAAAATAAAAAACTGGGGGCTCTCGAGAAATACCTGATCTCGTATCCCTCCTAATGCTCATTGACCAGGCGGGAACCTTGGGCTCATCTATCTCCGAGCTCAGGGTTCTCTCCCGGGACAGCATGCCAAACCTGCTATCATAGTCGAGCATTATCTAAGTGTGAACTCTTGAAAGGCTTTTAAAGGTTTCTATCCTTGCATTCTGGTCAGCTCTCAACGTGACCATTTTTTTTTATCTTTTGAAGACTTTTCAAGATAGTTTTATGAATTGCATAATAAAAACGTCTTCCTGTTTCACGTACAGGAAAGAATGATGTCTTTGGCGAGCCCGTAAATCTCTTTGCAGAACCTGGTCACAGTAATGCCGATGTAACCGCACTGACCTACTGTGACCTTCATCGTATTCAAAGAGATGACCTTCTGGAGGTGCTGGACATGTACCCTGCTTTTGGAGAGAGCTTCTGGAGGAACCTGGAAATCACCTTTAACCTGCGAGATGTAGGAGATGTAGAAACACACTAAAAACAGTTGAAGACAAACACTCTGTACAGTTAATCATTGTTTTAACTGTTATGTGGTCAGGTTGAGCAGATGATGCCAAGTGAAAATTTGGAGCGCAGTTACCTCATACGACACCGTCAAAACTCACTTGACAGACGCAACAGGCCCGGTGAGTGTCAGACTCACAAACAAACAAAAAGCGCTTTAGACACTCATTAAGACTTCAGTTTGAAATGTTTCCAGAAGTTCATTTTCAAAAGTAAATCACTTGAAGTCCAACTCAGACATGGTCTCCGCGGGGCTTTAAAAAAAGTCCTAAAATCTTAAAATGCTAATTAAGACCTTAAAATGGTCCTAAATCAGAGCAGCAAGTCTTAAATTCATATGATCATGGCAATAAATGTTTCCCTTATGTGTTTTTATTTTAAATGGAGCACAAGTGTAATTTCTGCTGTGAGGATTATTGACATCATCATTGACGACTTCAGCGTTCATCGTGCTAGAGCAGGGGTCACCAATCTCGATCCTGGAGGGCCGGTGTCCCTGCAGGGTTTAGCTCCAACTTGCCTCAACACACCTGCCTGGGTGTTTCAAGTATACCTAGTAAGACCTTGATTAGCTTGTTCAGGTGTGTTTGATTAGGGTTGGAGCTAAAATCTGCAGGACACCGGCCCTCCAGGAACAAGTTTGGTGACCACTGTGCTAGAGAATGAGTATTACTGCATCATTCAAAGATGTGACTGCACCCTATATATGCCCTATTTTTCGACATCTGTGGGATGCACTGTGTATATAATACTGATAATAGTTTATTGTGCATGAGTCAGGGATCCACTATATCCACTATCATTTATTACAAATTTCTTTTGCATTTTTAAAAAGTTACACATACGTTTCACTGCATTATAAGATAATAATTCACATCTATTATGTCAGTTCCCACTAAATCATGTTTTTGTAGTGACGATAAATATCATTTTCACTTGTATTTTCGAAACATTTTTCAAATGATTGTTTTTCAGGCCTCCTAAAAAGCTGTTGTTGTGTAAAGCCCTCCTAAAATCTGACCTTTTTAAAAAGAATGTTTTCCTGAAAATTTCCATTTGCTGTTAATTTACTGTGCATTTAACCAGCATCTAAGATGTAGTTTACTTTGTTCTTCATTCATTCATTTTCTTTTCGGCTTAGTCCCTTTATTAATCTGGGGTCGCCACAGCCAAATGAACCACCAACTTATCCAGCATATGTTCTATGCAGCGGATGCCCTTCCAGCCGCAACCCATCACTGGGAAACACTTTGTTCTTCAGTAGAACATTAAAGATCATTAGCAGAAACCATTGGCCTTACTGATTTATAAACTGCATGTCAATGTCTACCAGCACAGTTTATAAAACATAAAGAAGCAAAACAATTTATACCTGTGTATCATATTTCATCTGTGAATTATATATATATATATATATATATATATATATATATATATATATATAATTCACAATTAGTCACAATTCACATGCTTTTATAAATAAATATATTTAAAAATATGGATAAATACAAACTAGTAGTTGAACGAAAAATGTGGTACAATATTCAGTTACTTTTATTTTTTTGTTGTTTAAAATCTTGGTACTGCAGATGGCATGGACCAGAATGACTCGTCTCGGCTGTGTTCTGCTCTGGGTCTTCATCATCATCATCATCACGGTCCTGCAGCCGCTCACATGCACTGGGAGGATCTGTGCAGCTGCTCTACACTGCAGTCCAGTGAAAACCTCAGCCACTGTGAGCTGTGCACCTCTGACACAGACCCTCTGGACTACCCTTCTCCTGCTGGCAGACTCATTCCACCCAGCGCCTCCGGGGTCAGCAGAGAGATCGGGGTGGAAATGGGCCACTTAAGTGAGTATACAGTTTTTAGCAGGAGGGGGAGAAAATGATGCATTGCGATTCTTTTTCTAATGCTTCTGGATCTATTCTCAGAATCTATTCTGTATTCAAATTAGATTGTGGCAATTTAGGCCTTTTAAAAGAGAAAAAAAAGTGCTGATAAACTTTTTTACACATACAGTATGCATGCTGCAGATTTCACTTCATTTTGACAGATGGATAATTACAGGCGCAGTGCTTTTGATCCAATGTACGACCACATTCCTCCCGCAACCGAAAGCAAAACCTTGTCATAAACAAAATTTAAAAATAAAATGATAATAAAACTTCCTAAATAAATAGAAATATATATATTTTTTAAGGAAATGAATATTATTTAAATATATGTTTGTTTTTCATAATTGGTATTTGTAATTGACTTTGTTTTTACATTCAGATCTTGTTCATTCTGAACGATTCTTTAATAAAATGAATGATTTTTAAGTACTGTCATACAGAAATGCCAATTATTAAACAAAAGCATAGAAACTCCAATTCTGGTTAAAATGTAAAGAAGTAAATGTACAGCAGAAGAAGTAGAAAAAATATAAGTTAAGAATTGTTTTGGAATCAGATCATGACCTCCAGAATTGGAATCAAGAAGTCCATCAAAATTTGCACCCTTGCTATTTCGCATTATGGGATACTTAAAATAATCCTAGTTTTTAATATATACAGTGCACCTATCTGGAAAGTATTCATAGCGCTTCAGTTTTTCCACATTTTTTATCTTACAGTCTTATTCCAAAATGGATTAAATTCTTTTATATCCTCAAAACTCTATACACAATACCCCATAATGACCCCATAATACCCCTTAATGACAATGTGAAAAAAAGATTTTTTTTAATTGTTGCAAATTTATTAAAAATAAAAAACCTGAAAAATCACATGTACATCAGTATTCACAGCCTTTGCTCAATACTTTGTTGATGCACCTTTGGCAGCAATTACAGCCTCAAGTCTTTTTGAATATGATGCCACAAGTTTGGCACACCTGTCTTTGGGCCACTCAAGGACATTCACCGAAGCCACTCCATTGATATTTTGGTGGTGTGCTTTGGGTCATTGTTCTGCTTGAAGATGAACCGCCGCCCCAGTCTATGGACAAGAGCACTCTGAAGCAGGTTTTCATTCAGGATGTCTCTGTATATTGCTGCATTCATTTTTCCCTCTATCCTGACTAGTCTTCTAGTTCCTGCTGCTGAAAAACATCCCCACAGCATGATGCTGCCACCACCATGCTTCACTGTAGGGATGGTATTAGCCTGGTGATGAGTGATGCCTGGTTTTCTCCAAACGTAACGCCTGGCATTCACTTCAAAGAGTTAAATTTTAGTCTCATCAGACCAGAGAATTTTGTTTCTTATGGTCTGAGAGTCCTTCAGATGCCTTTTGGCAAATTCCAGGCGGGGAGTGGCTTCCATCTGGCCACTCTACCATACAGGCCTGATTGGTGGATTGCTGCACAGATGGTTGTCCTTTTGTAAGGTTCTCCTCTCTCCACAGAAGAACGCTGGAGCTCAAACAGTGACCATCGGTTTATTGATCACCTCCCATCCAATTCCCTTTTCCCCCCGATCACTCAGCTTAGATGGCCGGCCAGCTCTAGGAAGAGTCCTGGTGGTTCCAAACATCTTCCACTTACGGATGATGGAGGCCACTGTGCTCATTGGAACTTTCAGAGCAGCAGAAATTTTTCTGTAACCTTCCCCAGCCTTGTGCCTCGAGACAATCCTGTCTCGAAGGTCTACAGACAATTCCTTTGTCTTCATGCTTGGTTTGTGCTTTGACATGCACTGTCAACCCTGGGACCTTATATAGGCAGGTGTATGCCTTTTCAAATCATGTCCAATCAACTGAATTTACCACAGGTGAACTCAAGAATGATCTCAAGAATGATCAGTGGAAACAGAATGTACCTGAGCTCAATTTAGAGCTTTACGGCAAAGGCTGTAAATACTGATGTACATGTGATTTTTCAGGTTTTTTATTTTTAATAAATTTGCAACAAAATCTTTTCTCACATTGTCATTATGGGGTATTGTGTGTAGAGTTTTGAGGAAATAAATGAATTTAATCCATTTTGAGATAAGGCTGTAACATAAAAACACTTTCCGGATGCCCTGTATGTAATATATATGACTCATTCCAGAATTGCAGGTACATTTCAAATATATTCCTCAAACAAGTATTAATGCAAAATAATGCTTAATATATCCCCAACTTCATCTTTTCAACTTTGTCTTGAAAAGATGGTTGCTAACAAATGGTTATCATCACACTTAATACGATACTCATCGAATTACTCGTCCACTTTCACAGCTTTTTTTGTGTCTAATGTGTTCTTGAACACTGCATTGCCCGAAACTTTCATGGAAAATGTTTTCCGAAATAAATATAGTTCATTAATGTCACCCGTTTGTAGCTTTTTCATGTTGGTGATTGTATTTAGGCATACAAAATTGAAAATTGTGTTAATTAATGAAGATGGTGACACATTTTATTTTATCTGTTCAACCTAATCACATTTTATTTTAAGGCACAATTCTTATAATTCTCCATTTTAGCTCAATAAACTTGATTTTAGCTCAATTTGCTGCTTTTTAATTGTTATTAAGGTAGTAGTTGCTGTAGGATTAGGAGTGTAGAATAAGAGCATGCAGAATATGTACTTCTAACGTACTAACGAACATCTCAATAATAGGTAGGTAATAAGCCATTAGAAAAAGTGAGAATTGGTGATTTCTAATGTTGGCCTACAATAATTTCACTGCAGCACTATATTGGAAGCTGGATCATTTAAAGTTTTTGCAAGCACAATTTTTTCATGATATAATTTTTAAAAAGTTCCAAAATAGCACGATGCATGACTAATAAGAATGTGTTTCTGTAATTGTTTGATAATTATCATTATTAATGCTGTATATCTCCTTCTAACACAAGCTCGTCCTCCATCTGGATTGTACCATTACTGGCCTGACCCCACCACAGCTCATTTCAGTGATCCACCTCTGCGAGCTCCATCTATCCAGACCTCGTTCCCTCCACAGATCTTTGCAGATCATCAACCTGGTGAAGTGGAGTCCAGACTGGAGCTCCTGCAGAGCCAACTCAACAGGTGTGTGTGATGTATCTTATAGAAACAATGTGTGAAGTCAAAAGTGATGCTTAATTTTCACCAGCCTCATTACCTTTCAGAGTGTAATGTAGCCCCCCCTGTATGTTTTTTTTGCCAATTTCTGTTTAACAGAATGAAGATTTTTTTCAACATATTTCTAAACATAATAGTTTTAATAGCTAATTTCTAATAACTGTTTTCTTTTATCTTTGCCATGATGACAGTACATAATATTTTACTAGATATTTATATAGCAGTATTCAGCTTAAAGTGACATTTAAAGGCTTAACTAGGTTAATTAGGCAAGTCATTGTATAACAGTGGTTTGTTCTGTAGACAATCGAAACAAATGTTGCTTAAAGGGGCTAAAAATATTGACCTTAAAATAAAAAATGCAAACTGCTTTTATTGTAGCCGAAATAAAACAAATAAGACATTCTCCAGAAGAAAAAAATATTATAGGAAATACTGTGAGAAATTCCTTGCTGTGTTAAACATCATTTGGGAAATATTTGAAAAAGAAAAATTAATTGTGACTTCAACTGTAGGTATTTAAATTGATTCTTAAAGTGACCAGAGGCTGTCAAGTTCTCGGTTTATAACACTGGTTTTCAGTTTGCCCATTGTTCAGTTTTTTGGATAGTTGTAGTTTCATAATGTTTAGCAAATTATTATTTAAATGCTACATTTTTCCCCAGACTGGAGACGAGAATGACCGCAGACATCAATGTGATCCTTCAGCTTCTCCAGCGACAGATGGCTCCTGTTCCTCCAGCATACAGCACAGTTTTACCTGACAGACACCCTCCTGGCCCCACGCCCCTGTACAGAAACAACACACCAGTGCTTCACAGCCTCTACCCAATCCCAAACATTCAGCTGGACACAAACACTGCCATTCAGGTGACAATGATCACAGTAAATGAGGTCTTGGTGCCCTTAACTGTATCGATTCTGCTCTTGAAATGTACTTACTTTTCTTCTTATTTAAAAACAAAAACAGTCACAGATAATATAATATTATGAGATAAAAAACCACTTGTTGACAGTTTGCTCAATAATGCAACTTTCCTCATTATTTACTCACTCAGTTGGTTCTAAACTTGAATATCTTTATTCTGTTGAATGCAAAATAAGATATTTCGAAGAATGTTGGGGAAAAAACAGCCATTGACATCTATAGTAGGAGCTATGAACCAAAAATATTTAAAGTTAATGGTTGTTTTCGCCAACATTCGTCAAATTATCTTCTTTTGTGTTCAACAGAGGAAAGCAACTCAATCAGGTTTGGAATAAGTGGAGAATGAGTAAATGATGGGGTTAAACTATCTATTTAAACGGAGTAAACATTCAAGGTTTTATTAAAAAAAATTGTCAGAACACTGAACAGTACATAGTACAAAACACTGATCTTAATTTAAAGACAATAGAAGTAAAATGCTACTTAAAAATCTCTACTGATCCTAAATACTTCTAAGTTTTTCTAAAAATAATTTAAATTCGGTTTGAATAAATTGTCACAAATTGGACGATACATATAAATGAGATTAGATAAATCAAATAATACAACCTTTAAAATGAAAACTACTGACATACACAAATACAAACCACAAATACATTAAAGGAATGAAATATAAAAATATATTTAAATGTAAATAAATATGTAAACAAGTTAGTACATGTAGTACTTTAATAAGTATGTATATATAGTATATTTTATTGTATACATTTGGTCTTTATACAAGAAAATATATAGATGCACTTTACATTTGAGGATAATCCTATTTGGGGATCTATGGGATCTAAAACCCACCCAAGCTTATCCCACATTTATGATGGCTGTGAAGCTCATGAATCACGACTCCAGTGGGTTAATGAATGCCTTCTGAAGTTAAGCTACAGGGCTTTTATGCCATTCCAAATCCAGAGTTATACCAAATACTATCTTTTTCAGAAGAATATTCACAGTATACTTAAAGGGAAAAAAGGCTGAACATATACTCACCCTCAAGTCCAACCCTTTATGTTTCTTTATCCTACTATACTTCCATAGTTTGAAAAGCAAATATTATGGAAGTAAATGGTTACAGGTTTCCAGCTTTCTTCAAAATGTCCTCTTTTGTGTTTAACAGAAAAAAGAAACTCAAATAGGTTTTAAACAAGTAAAGGGTGAGTAAATGATGGTGATTTATCCCTTTAAGACAATCAGAAGTGAATGTGAGAGGAGCTGTCTGGAGATTTTGATGCTTAAACGAACAGTAAACCAAATGATCTGACTTTACACTGTGCTTCCAGAGTTCAGCCCAGCCGGAATACATGTTCAAGTCAAATTCGCAGGGTTCTCTGTCCAGTGGAGTTCACATGGGAGCAGCGTCAGACGACTGTGTACCTGAAACTACCAATGTTTCAACCCCAGCACTTCAGCCCGCTCTGATGGAGGCTTCGCGACTCTGCGTGTCCCTCCGCTTTCCCTCATTACCTGGAAAACTGGACACTTCATCACATTCAGAAGACCCTCAAAAACACATGTCTGATCCTGCATTACCGGTTAGCTAAAACCACAGCACGCCATCAACCGGTTTATCAAAACTAAACACACATCAAAGTCTGATTTATGAATGCTTGGAAGTACATTACGTTTTCTTGGTAAAGCAATAATAGTAGGACTAAGACTAGAATGGGTGTTGTCCAGTAGGTTTAGGATCATTTTAAAGAAACACTTAACATTTGTTTAGAAATAGCCTCGTTTTACAACTCCCCTAGAGTAAAACTGTTGAGTTTTACCATTTTTGAATCCATTTAGCCAGCCTGGTTAGAGCACTTTTAGCTTAGCTTAGCATAAATCATTGAATCAGATTAGACCATTAGCATCTCACTCCAAAAAATAAATCGTTTTCTATTTTAAGCTTGAGTCTTCTGTACTTACATCATGTACTAAGACCGATGGAAAATGAAAAGTTGCTATTTTCTAGACAGATATGGCTAGGAACTATACTCTCATTCTGGCGATATTATCAAGAAACTTTGCTGCCGTTTCATGGCTACAGCATGAGCAATGATATATATAACTTTTAATTTTCTGTTGTGCTTAGTACACAATGTAACTACAGAATAGTCTAGCTTAAAATAAATTTTTTTTTTTTTTGAGGGAGATGCTAATGGTCTAATCCGATTCAATGATTTATGCTAAGCTAAGCTAAAAGTGTTCCTGCCAGACTCTGAAATAAACTGAATGTGTAAATTGAAAAAAATTGTAAAACAACTGTTTATCTCTAAAGGAGCAAAATGAGCCTATTTTCAAAAAAGTGGAGCGTTCTTTTGATGAAAGGTGATGAGCCACTTCAAATGTTGACTACTATATACAAGTAGGAAGACTCCAGGTGTTTTTTGAGCACTTAAATATAAAAAATAATGGACAAAGTTCAAGAAAAGCCACTGTTGTAGCATCTCAGACCTCCAGATGAACATCAGCGTCTATCATTATGTTGTTTATGGACATCAATGATATGTTCTTCATGTAGTGATACTCAGGAAACTACAGTTGTAATGTGATAAAGCTAACTGGAGATAATAAATCTGAACTCTGTGTATATTCTGTCTAGTTCAGGTTTAAACTTTAATCTCTTTTTGTAGCTATTACTTTGTGTTTGTACAGAATGTGATTTATTATATCTATAATGTGAAACGTTCACATGATTACTTTTGGAAGCTGTTCAATAAAAACCCACTAGACTATTTCTCTGAACCTGTTTTTACTTGCAGAAAACAGCTACAAAAAATAAAACGATCAAACTAGCCATCATATCACATGTATAGTGGCTGTTAAAAAAGGTAAACTGTTTTTTCATCCGATTATTATTTTCCTGTCTGCTATTTAAACAGCTTTAAGCTCTTTTTTTCAACTAGGAAACAACATAAATGAAACGGGAATTATGTAGTCTTTTTTGTTTGTCTTCTTTGTATTTCTACTAATATGAGCTCAGCTGGGCCTCACGGTGGCGCAGTGGGTAGCACGTTCGCCTCACAGCAAGAAGGTCGCTGGTTCGAGCCTAGGCTGGGTCAGTTGGCATTTCTGTGTGGAGTTTGCATGTTCTCCCAGTGTTGGCGTGGGTTTCCTCTGGGTGCTTCGGTTTCCCACACAAGTCCAAAGACATGCGGTACAGGTGAATTGGGTAGGCTAAATTGTCCGTGGTGTATGTGTGTAAATGGGTGTGTGTGGATGTTTCCCAGTGATGGGTTGCGGCTGGAAGGGCATCCGCTGCATAAAACATATGCTGGATAAGTTGGCGGTTCATTCCGCTGTGGCGACCCCAGATTGATGAAGGGACTAAGCCGAAATGAAAATGAATGAGCTCAGCTAAACTTAAAGGTACAGTTCACCTAGAAATTAATATTCTGCAATCATTTACTCATCCGCCATATGTTCCAAACCTAAGTTTCTTTCTTCTGTTAAACACAAAGGAAGATATACTAAAAGTGATGATATTTTTTTCCAACATTCACCAGAATATTTTCTTGTGTGTCCAACAGGAGAAAGACATTCATAAATTCATAAAGGTTTAGAACCACTAAAGTATGAGTAAATGGATTTTATGTTTGGGATGAAAACAGCCACTAAATTAAACTTCTGTTGTTGTTTTTTTGGTTTTTAATTTTTGGTTTGAATTTGAAAAAACGACTGAACGAATGATACACGGATTAATAAGCCCATAAATTACATGAATAATTGTAATCACACTCATTCATTGAAGTTTAACAGAGACTCACTCACTGTCTGGACGAGCCATTATGCGACACGAAAACAGATTAAACTCCTTAATGATAAGACATGCTTTATACAGGCAAACCGATGTGGCCAGAATACAAACACAAGGTGCCAAATTACACACCTAGCATTTTCCCATAGAAAACCATTATGAAGAAAATATTTTAACATTCAATTACAGTACCTACTCCTAATGTTTACAGTTAATTACTGTCATCAGTTTATAAGAAGAGTTACATAAGAGGTTTTACAGGTATTTGCCTAATAAACTATAGTAAGTACAGTAAATAATCATGTATTTCAGTAACACATTAATAATTAATTCGTTATTTTGATATAACAATCACCAGGTATTACCACGTGTATTTCAGAGTATAAAACAAAGTGTGTGTGTGTGTGTGTGTGTGTGTGTAAAAACAAGAGAGCAGGCACTGACACAGGCTGCTGAGAGTCAGAGCAGAGCTCATTAATATTCATTAACCTTCCAAATATGGACAAAAGCAAGCATATCATAATAGGGTCAATTCCTAAAGTTGAAAATAAACCTGTAAAACAATTTTTGGAGAATGTTTGCACTTACCTAAGCTAAAAACTTTCTATCTAAATATAAGAGAACAAATGGACATACTGTTTCAATGCATTCTATGGCACCTTTAACTTATCCTGTAAAGCGGATTTGCTATATGTGACAGCAGGGGAGGACTGGTCATCTGGAACAACTGGCCTGGCAACTGATTTGGCCAGACAGACATTTTTTTACATTTATTATTATGTATTTTAGATCATTGACCATAACACTGTGCTAAAGTGATTACTTCCAATTTTAATAAATGTAATCATTAATCTAAATCGGTTGGTCAGCAGCACAACTCATCATTACTTGACGTGGGAGAAAAGATGTAGAGCAAAAAAAGTAATTTTTACAGTTTGTTTGGCACACAAAGGTGTTTTTGGAGCTTCGTGTGATGGCAGTTGAACCACTGAAGTCATAAGGAATGTTTTGACAATGTTTTTGGTTCCTTTTCTGGACTTCTTATGTTTCGTGGCCATTGCTGTCTATGGAGGATGAAGGGAATTGGAACGACACAAAGGTGAGTAATTAATAACATTATTTTTCAATTTCCAATCATTTTTAGGTCAACTAAGCCTTCAACAATATTATAGATATATTAAATATAATCTTTTATGTTTTTTTCTCACCGAGTGTTGTTCTTGTCTGTGTGAAGGAGACAGCGACGCCATGTGGAGAAAACAGCAATTGCAGTTACTTTCTCCATCAGTATCAACTGTTCTCATCTGTTTTAATAGGGTTGTGGACGGGGAAATCTAAGAGCTCATCTAATTTAACCACACATTTAATTGTTAATAGATAATAGGTTAAAACTGAAAAAGTAAAAGTTGAATAGCTATATTTATTACCATATTCTATAATACTATACTATAAATATTATATGTAGTACATATTAAGAGTATATTTAAATTAATAATTTTTATGTTCATATTTTGTACGACATTTGAAATGGGCGATTATCTGACCTTCTGTAGGAGGAAACTTAAAAGACATGAAATGAAAAACATTTATGACACTGCTATTTGCCAGACTATTAACACTTAATGACATTTAAATGACATTCAGTTTGTACCACTGTAGTTGAGCTCAAGAAATATATTTAACTAGTTTAATGAGTTTTATTAAACACTTTTAATAAGAAATAAGTTCAGTTTGCTTCTTTTCTCAGTTTGACACAATTAAAATGGCCTTGTGACAGCCCGTGTCAAAACTAAACTTTCTTAAGACAAACTTTCTTAACATAATCTGCTGCATCATGTTTATGACACGTTTATGACAAGCTGTGTTGTCTTGGTAATGTCAAATTGGCATGACAAAGACACTGACAGATTACGATGTATTTGTTTGTGAATTTGTCATAAAGACATCGCAAAACCATGGTATCTTTGCTTTGAAAATGGCCTAACTATGTGAATGCAAGTAATGAGAGTCACCATAAGCCATAAAACCTCATTCATATTCATGTGTCTTCATGTTCGTGACACATTCACAGCCCCTTCAAGTAAAGTGTTACAAACCATCCAACTCAAGTGATGCTCCGTAGTGTTGTCTCTGTACCGTATGCATCTATTTCTCTTTGCTTACAGGAATTGCAAACTGCTGTAAAGTTGAACAGCAATAAAATAAATTGAAATGTCAACATCTTTTCATATCTTTGTCTTTTTGCATCAAATTACAGAGAATGGTATCAGTGTCAGTAAAGTACCACTGATCTATATAGAATGACCTATGTTCCCTATTATAGACCTTTTTCTAAGAACGCAAAATTACCCATTATGCTTTGCGTGTATGCGTAAGGAGGATGCTAAGAACTTCCGCTCGGCAGCTTTATTGGCAATTGCGTGGCTTAACGTTACATACCTGTTAAGTTTCATGCCAGTAATATGGTTTGCTCTATAATGCAGTGATCTATTACATTGAAGAGCTGCTGAGTACAGTATAACAGCTGGCAGGTCGGGAACACTGAAGCTGTATTTCAGCATCTGATACCTGAATTAGGAGAACATTTTTCTCTCGCGCTTGAACCGCATCTGACCCAAGTATAACGGCTTTAACACACACCTTTCCAAACCAAAGTTGTGCATCGCAAAAACTCTCCGTAAGCCACTCAAAATGGCACTAACAACCATATTCGGATCAAGATTTACCAGTTGTAAACACTGTAAACGGAAGTTCTTAGCATACTACCGGAAGACGCTGGTCGCTATGGTGCCCTCCATGAAGCAACGAAGAAAAAGGTCTATAGATCAGTGAAAAAATAGCCTTCTATAAACACAAATATACACTTCGAGGTGTTAATGGTTTCAGTTGTGATGATGATACAGTGTATTGTTATTTTTGTTCAGTTTAATTCACGCTTGCTGAGCAGAAGTATTAATATTTTTTTAATTATGACGTAAACTTTTTAAGGGTAAATGCTAGCTACTTGTATCATTACACCCAGCAATTACAATATGATTAGACTAAATTAAAATTCTGTACTGTTAAAATACTGTTAAAGTTAAATAAAACCGCTACTGTAAAATCAAATGTAAAACGAACATATATTGTGTTTTACCATTTAATGAATTGTATTTAATTTAGGTGTTGCACATGAGACAGGCACACGTTTTCTATTAGCTTATTTGTGTTCATAATCATTAAATCGCGCTGCTAGAATATACTAAATAAATATGAATTATTGTAGGCTATGTGTTTTTGTATAACCTATCTTCAACGCTTGTGTTCAAGCAGCGACAAAATAATCAGTCGATAGCGCCATCACCGGACTATTAAATTGACTTGAATTCATTAAAGGAATATTTTATTTCCTTTTTATTTATTTCTGCTTAATATTCGACCACAGCTGCTCTTGAGACTTTCTCCGCTGTAAAATTAACGTTAGGCATGCATGGGTAGTGGCATGCATGACGCTAATACAGTAGCTATTACCATTAAAGATAATGGCGTGGCTAAATTGGACAGATTTCGTAAAAGTGTGTTTTTTTAGCATGAGGAATTTAACGCTATTATTCCAGACCCTGTTTTTGGTGTAAATTTACCTAAGGTTTTAGTATGAAAAAACCTGGAATCGAACAACCAGCACTCGGTGCTGTCTCGGAAGAATCGCGTCACAGACGTCGACGTATTACAACTTCCTGTTTTGGGAAGCTTGGGTTCTTGTTCGTTACAAAGCTAGTAGGCTCGAATCACAACTTGATTGTCCTAATGTGCATCCTTGGTTTAGAAGTAAAAAGTGCGACTTACTGCATACATTGAAACGATGTCGCTGAGTCCGGGTAGGTGTATTTATTTACTAAAGTGAAGTAGCTAACGTTAACACACTTGCGATGCTAGCACAAATCGACATCACAAACGTGTTTCGATTAAGGCTGTAGGTTGATTTACATGTCTGGTTTTAACTGTGAATGATTAATGAGTTTCGAGAATGTTAAAGCAAGGTCACCAGATTGTCACGACAACACATTTACTTCACTTCATGTTGTTGTGTGTGGGTTTTGCCATGTCAGGGTTACATTCAGTTATTATGCTGTTATTGTTGACTTGCAAGGTCTTACAAACGTCTTTTACAAAGAACTCTTACAGAAGATATAAAACTATAACTTATTTTTTTGACGTGAAGACATTTTTGCTCCTAGGCACACTTATACGTTTTATTGAATAGTTGGAATAACATGTTGTGAATCTATTTCATCTGCTTTCTGACAGATTTGCCCCCAAGCGAGGAGCAGAATTTAGAGATACAAGGATCCGCTACTAATTGTTTTTCTGTGGTAATAATAGAAGAACAGAATGACATCTTTAACGACCAACATTTCTGTAAGTAGAGGACATATACAAGCCTAAATATTCGTGCTCGAAATGTAATTGAAATCTCAGTTGTGTTCTCAGTGTCCATTTCTTCTACTATTGAGGTGAAGTTGGTTATAAATTCGCGCATTCAGAATTTCTCCTTAATAATATAGTTTCATAAAAGTATTCTTTGCAAATTCTAAATATTATAAGCCAATAACTATAAAATTGCAACCTTGTTTATAGTCAATCACATAGTGCTAATGTCGTACTTGCATGCAATTTCAGACCGAAAATTCAAAGTAGCGCTGAACTATATAGCGACTGTGTTCCAAGTCGTCACTGAACGAATGTGTGAATATAAAAACCAACTTTACCTCAATTCTTCTACTTTGTCTTTTTACAGATTGTGAGATGTGTCAACAACACTTTATAGACCAGTGTGAGACCCATGGTCCACCTTTATTCACATGTGACTCTCCAGCAGCTGTGGGCACACCTCAGAGAGCTCTGCTAACACTGCCTCAAGGCTTAGTTATAGGTCGGTCAAGCATCTCTCATGCGGGACTTGGGGTTTTCAACCAGGGCCAAACTGTGCCACTGGGGATGCATTTTGGGCCGTTTGATGGAGAAGTGATCAGTGAGGAAAAGGCACTGGATAGTGCAAACTCTTGGGTAGTAAGTATCTACCTTACTGGTTTTCTGTATTGGTCACAGTTCTAATTGTATTTCAGTATTAGATTAAAGGTATATTCCTATATATTGTCTCCAGATTTGCAGAGGCAATAATCAGTACAGTTACATAGATGCAGAGAGAGACACTCACTCCAACTGGATGAAGTAAGTACATGTTTTATGTTGTTTTTTTATGTATTGTTGTTTTTAGGGCTGCACAGTTGGGGGAAAAAAATGACATTGTGATGTTTTGTTTTTCTGCAACGTTTATTGTGTTATGAATACGATTTCAATAAATGGCTTGAATGGCACTTTTTTAAAGTAATGAATTTATATTGATTGAGATGATTTTGTAGGGCAGTAGATTATACATAAAATATGATAAACGAATTACAAGCATAGATAAAAAGTGAAATTAACAGATTTATGGTGTTCTGGGGAGTCAAGAAGCATTCAGGTACAGACATTCGAATCTGTATAGTCTTTATTGTATGAATAATTCCATAAAATTAATCCTTTTTTTTTAAGTTACAAATGGTAGTGTCTTATTAGGGATGCACAATTTGGAGGAAAAAAATCTGATTGCAATTTATCTGGTCAAAATTGCAATTTAAAATGCAATTTACTACTGTTAAGTCTAATAGCATGATCGCAAAGTATGCTACACTATGCTTTTTTTGCATGAAGTTGTCGGTTGTCATGACAAATTAGGAAGAAAACTGCAGTATATTAAATAAAATAACAAATTAGATATAAAATCTTAAAACTTTAAGAATTCAAACACACTGTAAACTATTTTATATCAGTAAAAGAACTGAAGATAACCTGCGTTAAGGTTGAAACAACAGCAAATGTTTTTGCCATTTGAAGGTGCAGTATGTAAGTTTGACACCCAGTTGTTGAACTAAGTATTGCATTCCTGGATCAAAACAAACGCAAGCGCAGGTTGCCAGATTGACAACCAGGAGCAGAAGTGAGCCTGACTATCAAGCCTAAAGACTGATTTAAATCGTGTTCTATATAAAAGCAATGGCACGTGACTGAAGGAATATTTTCCATATTAAAAGGAGTCTAAACCAACTCCTCGAATTGATATATTAGAAAAGGCTTATTTTTCTTGCAGCTGAACAACAGAAAACTGACAATGATCACCTCAGGTACACCTCATGTGCTTTATCCAGTGTTAAATGTTAAGAATGTGAGTTTGAATGCCATTTTACATGACATTTATTGCCATACTACTGAAAGCAGCAGCAGATAGTTCACCTCAGATCTTGAAAATAAAATACACCGTTTGAAATTGAACTTTAGAGCTGTGACTCAAAACCTACACATATCAGCGATTCAGCATCTACATTTAATAATGTTAAAGAGGTTTAATATGTATTAAATAGATTATAAAACTTACCATTTCGTGAGTGAGTGCATATTCTGTGCTTCTGAAAGGCTATATTTACATTTCTGTCGTGTTTCGTGTTTTTCAGATAAACAAGAATGTTCACTTGGTATGTTTCTTAAGTATCTGCAAACATATTATGGTATTTTTATGCTTTAGAAGAGTCAAAAACTTACAATACAGCACGTTTAAAGTGCAAAGAACATGAATAATTCTAAAGCCAAAAGGTCAACAAGAAGACCTTCACATTTAGATTGTGTTACATTTTTCACATTGTTCAGGGTACAATGGTTAGTGCTGTTCCACATTGCACATACTGCGATGTGACTATTTGCGGATGTGTACATTGCAGACATCCCACCCTGCAAAAAATAATTTTCGAGAAGTCCCCCTACCGCCTACACACACACACATGCACACAAAAGATAGGAGCTTAATTTTTAATTAAAATATTTACAATATTGGTATACATTCATACTATATTAATATGTAACAAAGAAATACATATTGCATAAAGGATGTTATTTAATCATCAATTTGTGATAAAAAAAAATAAAAATTTCAAGGTCTTAAATAAATGCAAGGCCCTTCAAATGGCATTCATGCCCAACCACTGATACCAGCACGTCTTTAGAAAGTGTAATAAAAATGTGGCGGAATAATACGGATTGAGCTCCTATTCCTGTCAAGCGGTATGTGTTCATTGGTACTTTACTGCGCTATTTGTGTCATTTGAGGCTTACTATCACTACATGTTATTTACTCTTTCTCTTGCTCGTTCCCTCGTGCCTCTTTGATTTCTGGGACATTGTGTCTAATTTGTGGGTATCAAGGAACCACTATGTTCATATGGTAGACTCCCATAGGTTCCGGGAGAGTTGGAATGTCTGACAGTTATTTTGTAATCGTCTCAATTTTGTGTCTTGTTTTAGGTTCGTGGTGTGTTCAAGGAGTGAGAGTGAGCAGAATCTTGTTGCGTTCCAGCAAAATGGACGTCTTCTGTTCCGCTGTTGCCGCCCTATTAGCCCCGGTCAAGAATTTAGAGTTTGGTATGCTGAGGAATATGCTGAAGAACTCGGCGCCATCTGGGATAAGATCTGGGATAATAAATGTATTTCTATCGGTAACTACATCTTGGATCTTTAACTCCTGTTTGGCAAATTGTGGCACAGTTTAGGTCAATGACTACCATGAGCTTTGTGAGTTAGGAAAACATAATAATCCATATCCTCATGCACTTGGTTGGGAGTCCTGTCCGGGTTTACTTATGAATCCTTCTTTTGAGCTTGTTCTATTTAGTGAATTGGACAAGAGAGACAAAATTGCAGGTCTTAGCTATGAAAAGCATTTAAAAGGTCTTTCTAATTTCTCTTTTTACTGGTATTTGAGGTACAGCTTGGTCACCTTCTCCCATCTCTGTTTTGCCCTTTTGGAGAATAGCTTAAGGTTTGAGGTCATTGTCATCTACCCCTCCTCTCAGGGACTTTATTATTGCAGCAAAATAAGCTTCTGAACATTATTGGGATGTGATGATTCATTAAAGTTGTTACAATTTTTTTAAATTGTTTTGA
>CAIGQW010012936.1:5887496-5908081 GCA_903798125.1 Danio choprae | reverse complement strand
TATATATATACTCATATATACACACATCAGACATTATTTGTTATATGTATTGAACATAATTATCTGGTGTGGAGTTTGTGCTTTCAAACTGAAACAATTCAAACCTTCACTTACATGATTTAGTTTCAGTTTAATTAAGCCCAACCTAATTAGGGGACTGAATTGAAAACTGATTAAACACTGCTTTACAAACTTTAATTAGTCAAAGTACAGTAAAAACAGTCAAAGCTTTTTCAATAGCAAAATATTTTTTTTACTTGCAAGTACATTTCATTGTGGATACTTAAAAGAAAATGTTATGCAGGTAAAAATGTCTTATACCAGACAATATAATTGACTTTTTTTTTTTTTTTACCAAATTTGTGTCTTACTTCTTTATATTTGTGGGCAAGCTTCTCAGGGTCCACTTCTACGGGTGAAAGCATGTCCTCGTTCTCGGCCAAGTCGAACACCTCTATGGCACTGGGGTACGTGGGGCTCATTTCATCTTCTTCCTCTTCATCGGTGCCATAATCACCCGGCTAGAAGGGAAGATCAGGGTTAAAAAGGTTTTGTAAATTAGACACAGTAGAGATCCATATTCGTTAACACTCTTTTGATCATTTAAAAAATCAGACTACAGATGTGGTCATTTACACAAACGGATTTAAAAAGTCAAGATGCGAATACAATAGTAAAGGTTCTTGGAATGAATTTAAAGGAATAGTTCACCGGAAAATTCAAATTCACTCGCTATTTTCTCACCTTTAAGAGATTCTTTCATCATTTTCATTTCATTTGCAATTATTTCATCATTTACTCTCCCTTGTTTAAAACTGTCTTTCTTCTGTTGAACACTAAAGAAGATATTTTGATGAAAGCTGGACCATTAACCAAATAAGTAAGGAAAACAAATACTATGGAAGTCAATTGTTATAGGGGTCCAGCTTTCTTCAAAATATCTTCTTTTGTGTTTAACAGAAGAAAGAAAGTCAATCAGGTTTGAAACAAGTAAAGTGAGAGTAAATGATGAAAGAATTGTAATTTTAGGGTGAACTATCCCTTTAAATTGAATGTTTAAATACAATACAAAGTTCAGTATCAAGCAATCTCTGAAGAAGAACTATCTCTGTTCAGACAAAGCCACAAAAATGATCAAAAACACTGTATTACAAGTCCCATCCAATAGTTGGGGATGTCCCTTTACACAGAAACATACATGCCTACCCACCAAAGAAGTTTTGTGTTTAATAGACTTTCCAAAAGACAAAATAGAGACCATTTAAATAAGCATCACTCTCAAAAATAAAGGTACAAAATCTGTCACTGGGGTGGTAGCTTTTCAAAAAGTACACTTTTGTACCGCACAGGTGAACATTAGTACCTTTAGGGTACTTTTAAAGGTGCTTTTAAAGTTTTTGACTCTTCTACAGCATAAAAATACCATAATATGTTTGCAGATATTTAAGAAACATGCCAAGTGGACATTCTTGTTTATCTGAAAAACAATGCTAAAGTCAGATATTCTGCTTTGAACATTTGCTTTTCGTGCCGGAACGCTGTCTTTGTTTAAAGTACCACTTTATTTTGATGGTCCCTTTAACGCATTTTGTTGACTTTAAGTTACATTGCATCTACATGCCAACTAATTCTTAATAGATTGTTAGGTTGGGGTTAGGGTTAGTGTAAGTTGACATGTTGCAAAGTTTTTTATAGTCAGTTAAATGTCTGTTGAAGGAGCAGTATCAGCAGATATTAAGCAGACAGTCTACTTATACTCAAATGAGAATTGGCATGTAGTTGCAATGCAACTTTTAGTCAACAAAATGTGCAATAGGGACCATCAAAATAAAGTGTTAGACTCCTTTTGATATGGAAAATATTCCCTCTGTCGCGTGCTGTTGCTTTTATTTAGAACAAGATTTAAATCAGCCTTTAGGCTTGATAGTGAGACTCGCTCCTTTGGGTCCTCAATCTGGCAACCTGTGTTTGTTTTGATCCAAGAATGCAATACCTAGTTCAATCACTGGGTGTCAAACTTACATACTGCACCTTTAAAGTTCATTTTTGTACCTTCAAAGTACTATGTGGTACACATTTGTACTATTTACGTATTAATATGTACCTTTAAGGACCCGTTAGGAACAAAATGTACCTTTTGAAACGGTACCACCCCAGTGACAGGTTCAGTCACTAAATTTATTTATTACCTTTATTTATTTATTACCTAAATTTATTTAGTACCTTTATTTCTGAAAGGGTATGAAGAGTCCAGATGCAAAAAGTGCCGCCTCAAATTTTCTTCTAAAATAAGCATCTTTCTCAGCCTCCTTTGTTTATGTTCCTTTATCTCTCTTTAAAGGCAACGAAAATAAACAATTCATTGCCATAAACATGAAATTACTGAACCTACACACAGGAGCCTGAGAATACTCTAAGAATTTTGAGTTTTTTTGCATATGAACTCTCCATTTGCACTTTTACTATGTGTGGTAAAGATGTGTCATACCTCTTCCTCATCGCCCATGTAGTTTCGATATCGTTGTTCCATCATCTCCCGCTGCCAGCGCTCCTGCTCAAGGGTCTGCTGGATAAGCTGGGCCACTTCACTTTGCTCACCCGGCTTTTCTCGGCCAATAATAAATCTGGGAAAAGTGGGGGATTATGACACACGTAAATGTATTCCAAAGTCTATATATAGTCCAGGTTTGATTTCCATGCACGTACTGTAATTGCCTTCCAAATGTAAAATGTTATAAATGTTAGTGACTAAGTATAACTAGACTGTGAAATTAATAAGTTTGACTTTGACTTTAACGTTAGACTTTATTTCAATTATGTAAAATTTTTACATAGTAAATAACTACAAATAATAAGCAAAGCAGAATAATACAATTAACTCCTACATGTCCGAATAGGTATAGGAAGAAGCATATGCTTATTTAATCCTACCCCTTCTCCATTCTACATCAATTATAAATAACAATCCATAAAAATAAAAAATAATCCATAATCATCAAAAATAACACCATGATTCTGTCAACTCATCTTTTTCTAACTAACACCAATCAAATTAGTTTTTTCTTCCACATCCATATAAATACATACATTCTTATATATTATAAGTCTTTTGTAGCTGTGTATTTAAGATTTCAGTGCAAATTTCCTCTGTACACTTCAGTCTTGCATTACATTAATACAGTCTTCACTTCAGCTGGTTAAGAACAAGCTAACATCACCAGGGATATTTAAAAAAAAGGAAATGCTGGTTTTTATTTCGATTCAAAAAGTATAGGCTGTGCTTTAAGAAGTATTTTCCCACATGTGGGATTGTTATTTTTGTGCCCTTGGGAGTACACTGTAAAAATGCTATGTTCCACGCAATTCCTTCATGTTGTCACAACACAAATACACAAAATTACTGTAATTTTAGTACAAATTAATACAAATTTAGGTGGATTGAACATAAACAATTAAGTTGTCTTAAAAAACCTTATGAATTGTGTTGTTTCAACTCATTTTACATAGTTAGTTCGAAAAAAAAGCATCAAAAGTTTGGGATTAAGAATGTACCTGCCAGAATTTGAAATTAAAACTTCAAATCGGACACAGAAACTAAAATGGAATACAGTATAGACCATTCTGACGGATGTAAACACTTATTGATAAATAACGTTACGACAGCTGTTTTAACATTAGGATATGATTGAATTGCCTCTTGTTACAGTTATGAAATAGTTTAATATCAAGTAGGAAATGTTCATGGGCCGAAGACATTAACCAATTGAAATGGTCTATAATACTCTAAAACAGATTTAACTCTAAACTGAACAAAAAAAAAAGGTTCAAATTTGTTATGAACAACTGTAATCACTATAAATTATTAAGATTTTTTTTTTATTAGCAAGAGACCTTGTGAAAATTATACGAACGCATTATTTATAGTGATGCAACAAGATTTATCTTTATTGTTTACTGTTGATACAGCTCTTATAGATCCCTCTTTGCTTGTCTTTCGCTCCTCCTTTTTTTAATCCATCCTCAGTTTCCTCCCTTTTCATTGCTCCTCTGCTCTGCGTCTCTCCTCCCCCCAGTGTCTGGCTTCATAAACCCTCTCCTTGTTCTGGCCTCCCCTGTTAACACTCAATCTATCATAATGAAATGTACTATTCTTCTCGTCTAAATACAATCTTTGTAACACATAATTACAACGGTCACAATAACCCCCATTGGCTGAATGCTGAATGAACTAGGGAAATGCAGAGGAGGATGCATATTTCATATCAGAATGCAATGAGCTAGAGTCACTTTTTTTTAAATTAAGTTGAAGTTTACACTGAAATGTTCTTCCCACCATGTTATGAAAATATAACAAAGATGCAAACCTAACACAATAGTAAGAGGCTACATACTGTAAAAATATTTATTTGATGGTGTTGTATTTATTACTGCCTTCATGTCCTTCTACACTTTAAACAGCGGTTAGTTGACTTTACTTAATAAAATTGAGTAAACCTGTTGCCTTGAAAATAAAATTAAGTAAATTCATTCATTCATTTTCTTTTCGGCTTAGTCCCTTTATTAGTCTGGGCTCGCCACAGCGGAATGAACCGCCAAATTAAGTAAATGAAAAATGATTTAAAAAATTAGGTCAACTTAAAACTTCCAAGTTGGAGAGGAATTACTTACGCTTTTGAGTATAGTCAACCTTTTGCTTTTAAGGAAACGGTTTTACACACTTTTTAAAAGTAAGAGTAGATAATCGATTTACAGTGTAGTAACATCCTTAAATTTTTGAGAGCTGTATTTAAATAAACATAGTAATAATTTGATATCAATAATTATGATTTGTCCAAGTGATCTTGGTACAGTAAAAGTCTCCAACCTTTTTTTCAAGAGTTCACACTTAGATATTGCTTGATAATAATAGCAGGTTTGGCATGCTGTCCCGGGAGAGAACCCTGAGCTCGGAGATAGTTGAGCCCAGGGCTCCCGCCTGGTAAATAAGCATATAAGGGGGTACGAGAACAGATAGTTCTCGAGAGCTCCCCCTGGTAAATAAGCATATAAGGGGGTACGAGATCAGATAGTTCTCGAGACCTCCCCCTGGTAAATAAGCATATAAGGGGGTACGAGAACAGATAGTTCTCGAGAGCTCCCCCTGCTAAATAAGCATATAAGGGGGTACGAGATCAGATAGTTCTCGAGAGCTCCCCCTGGTAAAGGAGGAAAAAGGAGGAGATGGGGTGGATGAGGGGTTTCTTCGAAAATGAAGATAAGAGAGTAGTTTTTTTGACAGGCTACTAATAGGGAGTTTGTATTAATCTGATTGGCTTACTAGTGATTACTGATGAGAGACCGGCTGCGATCAATCATATCACGTGCTCCTCTCGAAATTAGTTTGTGAAACTTCACTTATTCAGCCCGGGCGGCTTTTTGAAAAAAAAATTCGGGCGGAATTTTTAATTTTGATGTGCGAAACCATCTGAAATCACGCCATATGTATCTGGTTATAAGCTTTTAAAGAAGAAATGCACAAAAATAATACAGTGGGATTGCAAAGAGTTATTTTGCGTTCTTGCAGCCCAGTAGCAACTCTTTCATAGCCCGGTACTGGGGGATTACTTGGCAGTAAGGTGCCATTTACACTAATGTATTGTTGTTTAAAAAAATACAATCAAATTAAATACCAAATTTGGTGCATTTGATTCAAAGTGAGTGATTTACTTTATCAGCGTACTGAGCTCTTGAGTTTCAATCAATGAGTTTTATCATTCTTGGCAGCCACATGAATAATGGGAAACGTTGTTTCACTACAATTAAAGCTAAAATTATTATCAACACAAATTAGCTTCCGGCATGTTTCTTCAATTAACAGTGCTAATTTCCAGCTTTTATCACCAATAATTAAAACGCTGTGGTGGTATTTATATGTGCTCAATTCATAAATACAATCCTTTTGACATTAACTGAAAGTAGCATGGGGCGGCTCAGTGGTTAGCACTGTTGCCTCACAGCAAGAAGGACACTGGTTCGAGTCCCGGCTGGGCCAGGAGGCATTTCAGTGTGGCGTTTGCATGTTCTCCCCGTGTTGTCGTGGGTTTCCTCCGGGTGCTCCGGTGTCCCCCACAGTTCAAATACATGCGCCATAGGTAAATTGGATAAACTAAATTCACCGTAATGTATTAGTGTGTGTAAATGAGAGAGTGTGTGGGTGTTTCCCAGTTCTAGGTTGCAGCTGGAAGGGCATCAGTTGCATAAAACATATGCCAGAATAGTTGGCGGTTCATTCTGCTGTGGCAAACACTGATAAATAAGGGACTAAGCTGAAGGAAAAATTAATGAATGAATGAAATTAGCATTTGATTAATTCACCATTACCTGTGCCTACAGTGATAAGTATATTTCAGTTTTCAACAGGCTTAATGCATACTATTGATATGTATTATGCAAATTACTAATCGCTGAGAACAATTCGAATTCACTAACAGAAGAGCAAATTTTCATCAATGTTGTGAATTAGGCAGAAAGTTTTCAGTGAGAAGTTAAAATATAAAAAAATGCAATCAGACACAATATGTTTATTTACCATGCACTTTAGAAACTGTTTACATTGAAGCAGGAGCGTTTCTAGCTGTTTCTAGGCACCCAGCTGCAGGGGCGCCATTAAGTTCACCCCTTAGTTTTCAACATGCGTTAAAACACATGTAGTGACCAGTGTTGGGTAAGTATCTTTAAGAAAGTAATTGATTACAAAATACTGACTACTACTAGAGAATTGTAACCTGATTACATTACTAATTACATAATGTAAAAAGTAATCAGATTACTAATTGCTTTACTTTGAAGTTACTTTTAAAACATATAAAATATCCCTATAAAAATACAAAATATACTGCAGCTCTTTCGGTAATTTAATATTCACTGAAAAACATTACAATGGGTTGATCACAGCAGCTTGACATATTCAAAAGAGCTAAAGAGATAGTTCACCCAAAACTTAAAATTCTCTCATCATTCACTAGTTTCAAACCTGTTTGTCTTTTTTTTTTTTTTACACAAAAGAGGACATTTAGAAGAAAACTGGATACCTGTAACCACTGACATCCATAGTATGCAAAAGCACTGCAGTGTTTGGGTGTTCTGTGTTTGTCTGAGGTAATTAGTCTACCAAAATGTGTATATTCCATACAAAGCATGAAGCTGATTGGTCAGTTCTTGTTGCGTGACTCGTGGTTTTCAACTGGTGCGATGTAATTTAGCCTGTTTAAGCTGAGTTGGACCGCCGTGTTTTTGGGCGCCGGTGTCCTCTTTGGTGAAGAGTATTGTCATAGAAGGCTTTCTATTCAAGTGCTTGAACAAGTTGCTGGTCAAGTTAAAAGCAGTCGAACGTTCTTTACTGGACATAGACTGCATTTCACAGCAATATTTTTGTTTTTACGCTCAATGAAATCAAAGTAATGTCTGTATTTCCACTTGAAGAAGCAGTCGCTCTCGTCAGCAGCTATTTCATCTTGCGTTCTCCAGCAATTTCAATTTGCATGTTTATTAACTGACGCTGCAGCGGAAAACGTGATTTAAAAGAAGCATTTTTTTTCTAAAAACTATAATTGTAACGTAAGTAACACAATTACATTGACTTTAGTAACTGTAATCAAATTACACAAATGTAAAATGTAATTCATTACATTACTGCATTCCCCAAAAATGTAATTAGACTACAGTAACACGTTACTGTGGAATGCGTTACACCCAACTCTGGTAGTGACTATATTAGATGACAGTAAATATAAAAGGTTGGAAATTCACACCCAGCTGGTCTTACCGAACGGTCCCGGATGTGTTTCTCAGAACAGATGCAGCAAAACTTTGAGTTACACCAACCAGGCTCGTTCCATCCACCTCCACTATCAAATCATTCACTTGTATCCTGAATGGGGAAAAAGTGCGCAGTGTGACTATTGAGAAATGACCTTGGAAAATCAAGTCCAAAAATGATTGTGTTAAATATGCATAACATCGACCTGCCATCCCGATGAGCAGCTCCTCCGTCTGTGACGGTCTTGACGAATATGCCAAGCTTCTCCAGGCCCATGTCAGCTCCAGCACCCATGCCAATAATACTGATTCCCAAACCCTCATTGTCTGTTGATGAACATTAAAAATGGGAAACCCAGTTACAATACAGCTTGCAATAGCTCCAAAGATATTTTGTTCATTTCCAAGTCCACCTTAGAAACAGTATATTATTGCTTTATCTTTTCGACACTAGCAATCATGTTATTGTGGGATATTTGTTTGTATGAAAAGTGTGATTGTGTACTATATACTATATTAAATTTATAACACTTTAAATGATTATACTTTATCTAAACTCCATCTTACAAGAACTCAATAGGGAAAACGATGTTTACTATAAATGTACCACAATCATGTTGTGCTGCTTGCTTCAACCTTAAATAACTCTTGCACAATATTAAACCTTAAATACCTCTTTTGCACAATATTCAACCCTGTTCAGTCTCATGTAAAAGTACTTGTGTAGCCTGTCTTATGTGTATAGTTAAGTATCTTATAGTATATGCTAGTTATGCATAGGTTTTTTTAAATAGTTCTTATGTCCAGTGTTGTGTTGTATTTATGGTTAATTTATGTAGCACCGTTGTCCTGCGAGACATTCTGATATTTAATAATTCAATCTATTGTGATAATGAACATGCGCACTATCAATATCAAAATACTGTGAATAATTATTTATTATTTAATTATTATTTGTAGAACAAACCGTTGAAAAAGCACTTATAAGCTCGCTTTCAAATAACAATACCCTATGAGTAGGGTCCCAATCATTTAAAGGTGACATATCATGAAAATCAGACTTTTTCTGTGTTTGCATGCCATAATTGCCAAAAAAGAAACGTTTTTTGTAAGCATTTTTCTGCATCTATACAGAAATACTATATAACCGCCTCTTAATCGCTTGTATATTATTATTATATTATTATACAAGTATGTCATTTCATTTTTTATAAGAATGTTACCATTGTCTCTGATTGTATTGACAGAGATCAGAGACATTTGATTAGATTATTCTGAAAACCCACAATTCATTCATAATTCTCTTTTAAATTTTCTTCATTTTCTTTGAGAAAAAGAGAGTTGTAGTAGAGTAATAGTGTAATTATTATTATTATCAAAAGCAGAACAGAGCAGTAACATGCTAGTCGATGAGTTTAATCAACTTTACTCCACAACAACTAGATAAATGTATCCACTAACCATTCAGAAATGTCCTAGTCCAGTCTAAAAGTTGAGTCTAAAAGTTTAATTAGCCACTGGTCATTTTATGCCTCCGTGAGATTTGAGTAGGGTCCATCTGCGGACTGCAAGACACGGGCGTAACATGAAGAGGCGTAACTTGTACTAGAGGTGTAACTTGAAGTTATGGAGACCCACATTTTAAAACTATGTTGTTTTGAAAACTACTAACGTCTACACCTACTCCACACCTGAACCCAACCATCACAGTTATTAACGTCTATACCTACAACAACCCTAAATCCAACCATCACAGTTTTTTACATACAGCCACGAGTTGCGGAGGCTATCATACTTGACGTGTTCGCCATTGTACCGGTTTTTGCAACCACAGGGGGCGACGCTGTGTAGGCTAACTGTCATAACAAAACTGATAAGGAAGTCAGCGAGTGGAGTTGCATGGTGGAGTTGCTAAATGAATGAATATAATATTATATCAAATGAATTGGTTGTGGATAAATTTGGAGAAAACTCATGAAAACCTTTGGTGAAAATGTTCTCTGTTAAAAATTTTCGGCATCTTGCCAACAACATCTCGTTGTGACATCTCGCATGGTTCAATGGGATCTCGATAACTGCAAGTTATGCCTCTAACTTACTACAAGTTACTCCCCTCATGTTACGACCCCGTCTTGCAGTCCGCAGACAGATACACTTGTGAGATTTGCTTGTTTTGCTGTTTCTTTTAGAATAGCATCTTAAAGCTTATTTGCATTTAAAGGGACACGCATAAAACACAAAAAGGGGCAAATTTGACAAGCTCTAGTATAGTCCAAGTTGCATCCCAAAAAACACACTATGCACCAATACACTTATACTTAATCATATAGTGTGTTTAATGTCATCCCAAATGAAACACTAATGTTTTTTACTAAACAGAAGTTTAAACCATTTCCAAGTCAACGTTTAACGGTTGCCAAATTGGTGAAATAAAAGGACAAAATACCAAACAGTACGTGTCATAATTACTCCTGCATTCACCATGGCATAATCACTTATGTAAGAGAAAATAAATAAAGTAATGCAATTTTAGCGCCCGATAGCTTCTCCTCTTTTTGCTATGTGAGCAAAGCTGCAACCATTGAGTGCATAAAATGTTTAATATTCCACACTTCTTTTTATATGGTTCAGGGTATACTCTTTTTAGAATTTTCAATGTGAATGCATTACTTATACTATTTATACTACAAAATGGCGTAGAATAGTGCATAAGTAAAGTGCATATGATCTGGGACGTACCTACAGTCTAACACCAAAGATTTATTTTACATCTTACAAAAAGGGGAATAATTTGTCACCTATTATTGTGTTCTATTCAACTGCAAAAAAAAGAAGGCTACTTGCTGGTCCGTCCATCCGTATTGTCAACCTTAAAGCTTTTCATCCATCAATACATCCACCCATCTATTGACATTTCCAATCATTCAGCATCATTCATTTGACCGCCTCTCTGTACCTTTCTCCAGCTCGACGGGGAACAGGTCCAGCCTTTCCACACGTTTCTCCAGCTCATACTCCGCAGAAGCAGCCATGGGGTCCACATCATCATTCCTCCGGTCGTAGTCCTCATTGGAATAGGTTGTGAACACCTGGAAATTTGATCATATATTAATGACCACATGACATCAGAAGCAAGCTTTTAAATAATGTAAACCAATTCTTGCTCACTTCAAGGTCACATTAAAGGTGTTACTTGTATGTTTTTGACTCTTCTAAAGCATAACAATACCATAATATGTTTGCAGATATGAAATGGTCCCGTGAAGTGCTTTGAAATTTGCATTTTTTTATTCGATGTTTGATGTAATCTCGACTGAAAAGACAGAGTAGCTCCTCCCCTTTTAAATAACAGCCAATAGCGTTTTGTTTTTATCACAGCTGTGCCAGTGAGAGTGGTTGAGCACCAACGCATTAAATAAAAAGTCAATAAGAAGCATCTTAAAGGGGGCGGGGCATGGCAAATACTAGCGGGCATTTGATTGGTCAAAATTTGATGAGAAACTGAAGTATGAGGTGACGTGGAATAAATCGTTGATCGATTTAGCCGGAAATGAGTGACAAACTGCAAGCTTTGTATGTTTATATCAGTTTTATGTTTTCTAAACACGAATTTTGTCAGTGTTTTGGAGCACATTAGATTATAGATATCCTTAAACGTAACAAACTAAAACTAACATCTTAAACTTGTTATTTTAATTTCACGCGACCTTTAAGAAGCATGCTAAGTGAACATACTTGTTTATCTGAAAAGCAATGCTAAAGTCAGTTACTCTCCTTGGAAAATGTGCATTCAGTGTCAGAATGTCTGTCTTTGTTGTGGTCCGTGTAACTCCGCCCACTGCCAGATTACCCAATTATATTTCGGCACCCCAGGTTGCCTTGACGACATCCAAAGGACAGTAGCAACCTCCTGAGATGGAGATTCAGAGTTATAAAAGTCCACACAAGGTGGTTTTTAAGTAGCCGAGCAGCTTATACATCGTAAGGCTCAATCGTCAGGTGTGCTCGCTGATTTTGGTGTTGTCAATCTGGCAGCCTGGTTTTGCGATTAGTCGATATCGAAGCAGCTGGGTGAAAAAAAAACCTCTCCAATATTTTGAATTTAGACTGTAATACCTAGTTCAACCACTAGGTCAACCCTACATACTGGACCTTTAACTATCTACTCCTTATTGATTCAATTCACCACATTCTTTTGCATAGTAAATAAAAGTACTACGGCTCAAATTGATGCAGTAAAACCATTGTTCCTTTTCTAGTGTACCTGTTCATATTACTATGTACTGCTGAAATTCAGATACGGTACAAGGTTTGTGGTTTCTGGCAAACATTAAATCTATAAAAACAGGCAGAGAGGCAGCTGAACAGTGTAGGTTCTGGAAAGGAGGGGTTTAGAGAGACCTTGAAACACTATGGGAAAATAGTGTTTTTGTGTGTGTGTCTGTGTTTTTGACCTTGGATGGATGTAAACAGTGTAGAAGATTTTTTTAAATGCAATTAGCAATCCTCAAAAGGGTCACACGACATAATCTTGTGCTTTGTTTTTGGAGTGTTACAAGTTCATGCATAAAAAAAATCTCATTCTTAATAATTATATTCTTAATATAGAGATTGCCTGACTACAGGAATGCGATAGTGGTCACATATCTGCAACAGCTCTTCTTTTTTATATTGTTTAAAAATGTCTAATGTTGGTTTAGCAACAAATGAAGTTTGTTTCTCGCCACAGTCGCTGCTGGCTTGCTTGGTTTGTGACTTGTGGAGCTGCGCATCGATGGATTTGCTCTTCAGTGTTTGGACTTTCAGCAGTGAAAATTAAACCACACTGAACTGGACTAAACTGAACTTGAACTCTGAAAACTGGACTGACACAGTTTCAATTTACTCGACCTTTTATGTTAAGCTGATTTGATACAATCTACATTGTAAAAGTGCTACAGAAATAAGTGTTTCCAAATCAAAGTTACTCATTGTCTAATTCTCACACAAAACTCACTCCAAAAACGCAAAACGTAAAGTTAAAATGATATATTTTTTTATAAATCACAGTTTTTTCTCTTCACCATACAATTATGCACACAAAAGAAAATATCCAGGACGAAATTAAAATTTAAAAAGTTGACATCCCGGACGAGCCCCCAATTGTATGTATTCTCCCTCATATGTTATTATTAAGCTAGGGAAAAGCTCATGTTGATCGATTAGCTTGGTCATTGTATTTTTTTGATCAGATTTGGCCTCAAATTCATAAGGTAGTAACAACTACAATATTACCTGTCAGTATTGCTTTGAAAGCTAATATTTCAAACCTGTTAAAGGGCCAATCACAAGGATCTGGATATAGCAGGCCAATCAGCGTTATTCAGTATGATGAGCGTACTAAAAAAAATCTATGCGTTTGAGAAAGGCAAGATGAGCAGAAATAATGTACAGTATGTGGAATTTCAACTGTATACCACATAAAACCACAAAATGACAAATATACCCTAAATAATATTCCTTTTAGCAATATCATAAAACAGCATGGTGTCACACCCTCCGCACGTTCTCTCAGTTCCAGTCACTACACACAGTCACCATCCACCACACACACCGTGAACAATCACCAGAGTTCTAATCACCCACACCTGTGGATGCAAATGACCGATTAACAGGAAGTGACTTTTGTTACGCTGGTGATTGCAATGAACTTGAACTTACCTCTTGGACTAGTGTGTGAGAGCCTTCAACCCGTTGCACCGCTCACCTGTTTACCCACTGTTTGTGCATGCTCCACGATAAATACTCACAAAGTAATCCCTGCCTTCTCTCCTTTGTGTGTGTGGCCGTGACACATGAGCACTTTAAAAGATATATATAATGTTCACAGCTTGAAAAACACACTTACTGAAGAAAGTTATATATACAAAACTCATGAAATTCTGGTATGTGAAAGGCTGTGTTCCGACATAAAGCCTCCTCTTTTATAAGCCTTCTATTTGCTTGATTTGTTGTGCTCTGTGATTGATACCTCTTTTCAAAAAGCTGAAAAAATGTGAGGTATTATTCTAGCACAAATGCTGCATGTAGAGGATTGTGCACAATTTAATATTAGGTGTTATGGGTTAGTTCAAGTAAGGGAATTTGTTAATGTTTGATCATTGTCATGGCCATGAAAGCAAGCGGGCACCTTGATGTCGAAATGCATCAAAAAACCAAATCAATCAAAAAATGCAAATCAGTTTGATGTCAAAACCTTGACGTCCATTTGACATCCACACATTGATGCCCTTTGGACCACCAAAATAACATCACAAAGTATTATCATATAAGTATAGTTTCATTCATCTGAAAGCTTCCAAAATTTACAATGTATTTTTTTTATATCCCTAGAATGCATGTAAACTACCTTTGATGTCAGCTGACTACCTTGATGTCAAAACAACATCAAATTGACATCTAATATTGGCATCAAAATACAAATTTAAAAACTGTCATTTCTGGATGCCATTGTTAGATGTCCATTTGATGTCATTTTGACATCAAGGTAGTCAACTGACATCAAGGTAGTCAACTGACGTCAAGGTAATCAACTGACGTCAAGGTAGTCAACTGACATCAAGGTAGTCAACTGACATCAAAACGATTAGCATTTTTTGACGTGTATTTTTGACGTCATTTTGACATCAAGGTGCCCGCTGGGAAAGAGAATAAAGGCTACCGAGACATTACTATGGCAACAACTGTCACATTTTTTAACTATCACCATTATTATGTAGACTTTTTGTAAATCTATAGCTTTAAATGTTATAAACAAGAATTTGAAAATCTACAGCAGCTTTGTCTGTAATGCTATGGCAATTAATTTTTGCACTACACTGAGTACAAGATTTGCTAAAACATAATAAAAAAATGTAAATAAATAAATAAACTCCTAAGTGTAGCATGCCATTTGATTCTAATCACTATTTTATCTGATGCGCTGACTGTGGATGGAAATGAAGTGCCTCTCTATTGAAAGCAAAGCTGTGTGGGCAGAGCAGGTGTGCCCACTTCACAGCACTTCTTGAGGCTTCACACTGATAGTTTTATATAATCATTTACCGTGGGTGCAGCCTGCGCCAACTTAACCTGCTTGAACATACATGTATGCTTTACATTTGTACACTGTTACTGTAAATACTCTAGATGGCCATGATTTTATATACCTTCAGGCCTGTAGCCAGCCTGAATTCTTTTCTATCAAAACGTGGACTTTTTTTGCAGTTATTCACCTCATTTTCTATTTAACTATGAGGTTTAAATACTCCATTTAGTGACATTTTAAGCACTATTTTTTTAGCTGGATTAGCTTGTCGGACGGTCATCATAACCACACTTTTTAATGTACCAAATATATTTCCTAAAGATTTAGAATAAAGAAATATAAAAAAAATTAAATAAATACAAATTGATTACATCATATATTAGAAAAAAATATTCTACACATTCAACTTTCCTTAGTCAGAAGTTGACAATTTGAATAAAGAACAATTAAAACATAATAACAATAATAATGTAGAGCTTCACGATTTTTCTAGTCTCTCTTGTAAAAAAATGTTAATTGGAAAATCCATGGATAACAACAACAGCCTAATTAGTATTCAAATTTACTTTGAATACCGCTTTTGGTGCTCAGCACCTTTTCAATGGCCATTTTTTCTTTCAAAAATAAGGTCCAAAATTTAGAATAAAAGCTACTTGTAAAATGTTTTCTCTATTTAACAACAATACAGTAGGTCAGTTGTGAAAGTTGACTTCACTTACGTCAGATTCTGCATGATCCTAAAGCCTTCTGTGGGTTTTTCTACAATTTATGATGGCATAGCAGTCAAAATCAGAAAAATAAACTCATGTATGGGGCAAATTTGGGACCTTTGTCTTTCAAACCGCCCAAATAGATAGAGTATGCACCCAAATAGAGTTTAAGTATGCACAATTCTGTCGTATGGTGCTGCGAAAAAGGGCAGGATTAAACAAGATAATTAGACACTAAAAAAGTGAGCGATTGGTCCATATTTTACATTTCTGTACAGACAGGTCATGTTTTGATCTTCGATTGGTTTTATGCAGTCACGTGATGTGATTTCGCAGGTCAAAGTTCACCAAGCTTGAACTTTGCAATGCAGCAAACTGCGAAACTTTGCGTATGAATAGAAGTCTATGGGGCGAAAATTACAGTGTGTCCGCAGCTTAACACTTTCCTAACAGCTGATCCAAATTGTAAGCAACATAATTATGTAGCCTTTTAAGGTAACTTTTTTAATTATTATTCACAAAGAAGGCAACACCAAAGTGATTTCATGAGTATTCATAAGTATTTCAGGAATTCAGATAAATGAGAGATTTGCACCCTGGTAGTTTTTTGCTTCTGTACCACACACCAAACGATTTGGTTTATATAGGATTGCAACTGTGACAAATCATATTTTGACTACTTTTGGTTACTGCTTTTGTCATTTTTGTAAAATATAATTGTAATTGCTCTTGTGGCACGGTGGTGCAGTTGGTAACACTGTTGCCTCACAGCAAGAAGGTCTCTGGTTCGAGTCTCAACTGGATCAGTTGGCATTTCTGTGTGGAGTTTGCATGTTCTCCCCGTGTTTGCGTGGGTTTCCTCCAGGGTTTCCTTATGACAAATATCATTAGTATATTGTGTATAGAACATCTTCCATGAAGAAATGTTGTAAATTTCCTACAGTAAAACAAAAAAGACATAGTGATATGCTTTGCTAAGAACTTAATTTGGACAGTTTTAAAGGTGATTTTCTCAATATTCAGATTTTTTCGAACCCTCAAATTCTAGATTTTCAATTAGTTATATATCAGCCACATATTGCCCCATCCTAAAGGCTGATTTATACTTCTGCGTTGAGTGATTGGCGTGACCCACAGCGCCTGCCTTGCGCGTAGTCGTGCATTTATACTTCTGCATGCTGTTTGTGTTGCACTGCAATAACACTTCCTAAACGCTAGCTGGCAGTAGGTTTTTATGTTCCTCTGTGTTGAGTTTCTTCGCAGGTGTTTTGTTTTTTGTGAACGCTACCTTATTGTAGAAGTAGCTCAAACTCGCTTATTCAGAAGCGGGAACCGGCGGACGTGTAACAACTTTAATCATAAGTTAAACACAAAACAAAAGTTTCCATCTGGAGCTCCTTCTCAGTACTCGACACTTGTAAACACTCGCTCCATCGGGCTCGCAGCTCTCAGCACCACCCACGTTCATCACCGATACCAAACCGACCAATCACAGAGCTTGCGCTACGCATCGTTCCGATGTGTAGTTACATTTTTTGAGAGGTGCGCATCAGTGTCAGCGTCGCCGTCAGCCACGGCAAGGGCTACACTATACGCGTGCACTTGATGCAGAAGTGTGCATTAGCCTTAACAGACCACTCATTTATTTATCTTTCACATGATGTGTAAATCTCAATTTAAAAAAAAAAAGACCCTCGTAAGTGGATTTGTAGTCCATGGTCACAAGCCAAAAATTTGTATTTGTAATTTATTTTTTAAGCTATAAATATCTTAAGCATCAAACAAAACATAGAATAATTTATATTTAATAGCTGTTAATGACATGTATTTATACCTACATATAAACAACGAGACCAAGCTGGCAACATCAGCAGGATTCCCAGTGAGAAAATCTATCCAAGATGGCCGACAAACCCAAACAATCATTCATTTAAATCTGAAAACGAGTAACGTACACAGCATTTTCTTGTGCTCCGTATTTTTACGTTTTACCCCATCCCTAAAATAAATGTTCTCTTCTGGTGATGTAACCAAGCCACCTGTCATATCCCCCCCAAAAATAAAAAATCCAATCAATTCCCAATCAAGTCCTGCCCTACTTCTTTTGTTTTCTCCATGCAATATCCTGTCCAACTCAGAATGAAACAGACATTACGGAAGTCAAATTGACTGTTAAGTGTGAACGTTCTTATGTAATCAAACTAAAATAATATCAGACGGTCTTTATTCCCCAATGCCAGACAACCACCAGCAGCATCCTAAATCCTCATCCCTCAGTTCCACCCACTCATGTCCTAACGCAAATGTCCCACTGTTAGCAGCACATCCCACATTACACACACAACCCCGGAGAGAAAAACTGTGCTTTACTCCCATCTGTGCTTCACTTCCACCTGCAAAACACCCTCTGATGCACCACATACAGCAGCTGAGACCACATGATTCAGCTAGACTGTGTGGCTGGCATTTATTTTTTTTTTTTGCAGTGCCCGCTGGACACAAACATGGGATTAAGGAGGGGGAGGACAGACAGAGAGAGAGAGACAGAGAGAGGCAGACAGACAGTGGTGTTCCAGTTGTGTGACAGTGCCAGTAGGTCACATCTCTTAACAGATGGTCAGGAATATCCCTCCTCCACTCAAACTGTCCTATCCTTGCTTTAGAGGTGGACAGTAGCTATTTATTTTTTACTTCACTATGATACTGAAGTACAGTTTATATCTCAGTATTTTTAGGGTTTTAAATATCAGTATTTTATCTCGGTATTGGGCGTCACGGTGGCTCAGTGGTTAGCACTGTCGCCTCACAGCAAGAAGGTCGCTGGTTCGAGTCCTAGCTGGGCCTGTTGGCATTTCTGTGTGAAGTTTTCTTGTTCTCCCCGTGATCACGTGGGTTTCTTCTGGGTGCTCCGGTTTCCCCCACAGTCCAAAGACATGTGCTATAGGTAAATTGGATGAACTAAATTGGCCGTAGTGTATATGAGTGTGTGTTTATGGGTGTTTCCCAGTACTGGGTTGTGGCTGGTAGGGCATCCGCTGCGTAAAACATATGCCGGGATAGTTGGCCGTTCATTCCACTGTGGCGACCCCTGATATTTAAGGGACTAACCCGAAAGAAAATGTATGAATGTTCAGTGTTGTTCATCACACAAACGATACTTTTAGAGGGAAAGCGTTTAATTATTGTGACAATATTTTCACAATGCATAAAATATTGCTGCTAAAGCATTTCAATACCTGAGATCACACGTAGCAATAAACAAAACCAAATATTTTGAGCTTTGAAAGCATTGCAGTAAGACGTGCTTTGTTCCAGGTGACAGGAATAGACTACTGAACATTAAAAAGCACTCCATGTTCCTGCTGTCACATGAGGCAGAGGATTCTTCCCTTTCTCCTCAAGCTATTAAATGCACCCTACTTACTATCCTAGCTGCTACAGAATAAATGTGAAAAAAATAAATAAAAAAACAGGAACAAAATATATTTTGCATGGTTCTGACAATTGGGGATATTATACAATGTGATGTGCAGAGTAATAAAATAAAATAACATTCTGTTGCAAGGTGATGGATGATAAAATTAATCAGTGGGCACATGATACAGCAGTATCTCCCTATTTTGTTCATCTTATGTAACCCCAAAGACATAAAAAAAAACCAAGTGTTCATACTGGATATCACTTAGCATTTAAAAGTAACACTTTTAAACTACAAACATTTAATACTGTGAGTGAAAAACAGACACCAAGTAGCTTCTTGCCTTCTTGCCTAGCCAAATCTGGAGCTTATCTAACAAAATAACTTAAAATAACGGACCAAAAATTAGTAGATGGTTACAATAGGACAATATTTTGCCGTGAAACGACTATTTGAGGGCAGCACGGTGGCGCAGTGGGTAGCACAATCGCCTCACAGCAAGAAGGTCACTGGTTCGAGCCCCGGCTGGGTCAGTTGGCATTTCTGTGTGGAGTTTGTATGTTCTCCCAGTGTTCGTGTGGGTTTCCTCCGGGTGCTCCAGTTTCCCCCACAATTCCAAAGACATGCGGTACAGGTGAATTGGGTAAGCTAAATTGTTCGTAGTGTGTGTGTGTGTGTGTGTGAATGAGTGTGTATGGATGTTTCCCAGGGATGGGTTGCGGCTGGAAGGGCATCCGCTGCGTAAAACATATGCTGGATAAGTTGGCGGTTCATTCCGCTGTGGCGACCCCAGATTAATAAAGGGACTAAGCCGAAAAGAAAATGAATGAATGAATGAATGAACGACTATTTGAAAATCTGGAAGTCTGAAAGTCTGAAAGTAAAAAAACAAAATCTAAATACTAAGAAAATCAGCTTTAAATTTGTCCAAATTACATTCTTACCAATGCATAATACTAACCAAAATTACATTTTGGTAGATTTACGAAGGGACATTTACTTAATGTCTTAATGTAAGATGATATTTATTTACTACTCTAATGATTTTTGGCATAAAATAAAAATAATAATAATACTTTTATAATTTTGACTTTACAATGTATTTCTGGCTATTCCCAAAGATATACCCATGCAACATATGACTGGTTTTGTGGTCCAGGGCTAAATATGCAAAAACACGCCTGGCAGAAATAACATTTAAGCAGAAAACATCATCAATCTCCTGCTGTTCTCAGGCTTTTTCAGTAATATGGTGAGATACTGTGAAGCAAGCTGCATTTTCTCCTAATGATGTGCTGGGATTGAGTGATGAGTGATGGATGAATAACCATTCCCGCAGTTCAAATACAATTTATGTGCATGGCTTATGAATATACACCACTCTGTTCTAATTGAATATGATGGAAATCGTATTGCCAAAGTGCATTAAAAGCATACTTGAGCTAGCGTATTTGATTTGGGTTAGAAGGTGCACGAGGCTGGAATGTGAAGTAGGGCAAAGCCACCTTGATGTTGGTACAGTCACACTTCTAGCTGTACGGTCCCTCAGGGGCCGAGGTGTGAGGAACATCCCCTGTCTCACTCACAGACCCTA
>CAIGQW010012936.1:5876580-5887096 GCA_903798125.1 Danio choprae | reverse complement strand
ATAAACACCGAAGGGAGAAGAAGTGAGCAACTGAAAGAGGGGCAGAGAGAGAGATGGAGAGGGAAGAAAACGAGAACAAAGCGGTCAGTGTGAGATCTGCCTCATAGGTCAACCTCGAACTCTCCAGCCTAAAGAGAGAGAGAGCTTTAATAAAGACCCAACGCCACAGCCAGCACAACAGGCCTTGTGTTTGAAGGAGAGCTGTTAAATTCATTTAGGGAGAAAACTTTGTCCCAAACTCGCTCCACAAATAAGAAAGGGGATGAAAAAGGGACAGAAGGAGTGAAAGAGAGAGAGACGGAGAGAGTGACACGGCCACTTACTGACCAACACAAAGGCAGCCGCAGCTTGGCAGTGACTGAATGCTGTCTCCTCGGCCTGCAGCCTCTGTATGATCTCACACACCAGTGAGAAACGCTCTACAAAGAGGCCAGATTGAGAACAAGGCCTGAAGAACTGTTTTATTTAATCTACACTGAAAATAAAATGTAAAAACTTAAATTACCTAAATGTGCAGTAGGTGATTGTCTTCAGAAACATTTTTTGTTGTGCTGGTTGAAAGTCTCTTCACATTCCAATAGTAATGATTAAAGTAAATGATTTAAATGTATTTATATGTATTTTTATATTCTGGGTAAGGCATAAGCCTAAAAAATGCTCATCCAATTAAAATTTGTTGGGCAGACAAATCCCAAAATTCTGATAAGTAGCCCAAACTATCTGTCTCTCTGTTTTACTAATGGGTTATATGCACGGAAGTGTTGTTCAGCCACTGAAATCTTCCAGCAAAAGATTGATGTGACTATTTTCAATTTCATAAGGGACCTTTTACAGCTTCGATAATGTAGATTTTTATTTAGTTTACCAATAAAACATAAGTAAATAGCGCTATTTCGCCTAGCCTGCTTTACTGAGGTGAAGTTGGTTTTATATTCACATTGGTTTATTTTTGAACAATGACAACCTGTGACGCGCTCCCTATAGACCATTACAATGTGGTCATGTCATTGGCCTATGAACATTTCCTGCTTGTTATCAAACTATTTCATAACTGTAACAAGAGACAATTCAATCATAACTTAATGTTAAAACAGCGGTCGTAACATTATTTATCAATATGTGCCTCTTTTTCTTGGAATTCTTGGAAGCTATTAGAAATTAAAAATGTAAACCAGGAAATACGCTGGGACCATTGTTTTTGTTTACATCCCTCAAAATGGTCTATATTGTTTGCCATGCTACTTTGAATATTCTTTCTGAAATAGCATGTAAGTATGGTTTAGTAATAAGTGTAATTCCTGCACCCCGCCGGCCAAGCACTAAGCATACAGTAGTCGCATTAGGACAAGGCGCGTGAGAGAGTGAGACCAGCAATCCTTGCATGCATGAAATATTGCTTGCTACACAACTGAAAACATGCTAGATATAATACGGTTTTTCGTTCAGAATTGTAGTATTATAAAGTATTATAAAGTTTTCTAAGTGGTGAATGACATGAGCTAGTGGGTTGTCTACTGTCATCTTTAAGGTACGTGTTAGTGATTTCAGGACGCGTGGCTTTGGACGGCAGGGGAGGCATTGTGTTTCAAAGATATTATGCTAACAGATAGCATTTTGGCAGATCACCTACTGCACCTTTAAGTTTTTTCAACTTAATTTATTAAAGTTTCCATTTTTTTATTCCTGTAGTTGTAACAAGTTGAAAAAAAAAATTATTCATTGGATTTACAATTTTTTTTTAAGGTAAGTGGTTGCAAACAATGTACATGGGCTGAATTTAAACAACCATATAAATTGCTTGCAACCACTTACATTAAAAAAAACTGTAAATCCAATGAGGGGCGGGGCGGTGAGTAGCGCTGTCGCCTCACTGTAAGAAGGTCGTTGGTTCGAGCCTCGACTTGGCCAGTTGGCATTTCTGTGTGAAGTTTGCATGTTCTCCCCGTGTTCGTGTGGGTTTCCTCCAGGTGCTCCGGTTTCCTCCACAGCCAAAGATATGTGCTATAGTTGAATTCATTCACTCATTCATTTTCTTTTCAGCTTAGTCCCTTTATTAATCTGAGGTCGCCACAGCGGAATGAACCACCAACTTATCCAGCATATGTTTTATGCAGCGGATGCCCTTCCAGCTGCAACTCATCACTGGGAAACATCCATACACACTCATTCACACTCATACACTACGGACAATTTATCTTACCCAATTCACCTATAGCACATGTTTTTGGACTTGTGGGGGAAACCGGAGCAAACACGGAGAGAACATCCAAACTCCACACAGAAATGCCAACTGACCCAGCCGAGGCTCAAACCAGCAACCTTCTTGTTGTGAGGCGATTGTGCTACCCACTGCACCACCGTGCTGCCCATGCTATAGGTGAATTGAATAAACTAAATTGGCCGAAGTGTATGAGTGTGTGTGAACGTGAGAGTGTATGGGTGTATGTAAATATATCTGTTTAATAAATCTGTTTTGTTCAAATACACCAATATTTATTACCTATATTCACTGAGAAATACATTCATACATAATATATACTCATAAATGCAGAGCACTGTATATATCACAGAAGTTCGCAAATGAAGTGTCCAGTTAGTGGTGCTAAAATATTAACGCTGTATAGCATTTCAAACTTATCACCTCTTACTTTTTTGTGTGAAATATTATTGAGACTAATCTAGCTCCATATGTTTTAGGATGTAAAATAAGTTGAGAGCATACACTGCTAAACATCTTTTGCATTGCTATAGAAAATAAAAATCAGATAAAACCTCTTTGGGATATTAATATTAATAGGAATGTAATTTTTGGCTAAATTATTCTTTGAAGTTTCTGTGAAACCTGACACTGGTGGTATTACATTGATTTCCCTCTCTCTTTTAAACATGCATCTGCATTCCTCTTTACTCTTCAGCAATCATTAACAGACTACAGGACGATTGTGAATTTGGTTCTCACAAAGAGCCTCAAATAAGCCTCTGTTTCTCTGTGGGTTTTTACTAACTGTCAATGATACTGACAGATCCACAACAAAATCAACCACTCGCTTTCTTCTACTCATAGGTCAGCTATTTTTACTCTTATCACTTACAGGGGAGGTTGAATCATGCTTTTGCATCCTTTGCATTGAAAGATTCACACCTCTCTCTCTCTCTCAAATGCATCATGAGAGCTCATGTTCACGCTTTTACAATCTGGAAGATCATTATTACTTAATATGTATACATATATATATATAATTTAAGATGGGGGGTGGCGTGGTGGCACAGTGGGTAGCGCTGTCGCCTCACAGCAAGAAGGTCACTGGTTCGAGCTGGGTCAGTTATTATTTCTGTGTGGAGTTTGCATGTTCTCCCCATGTTTGCATGGGTTTCCTCCGGGTGCTCCGGTTTCCCCCACAAGTCCAAAGACGTGCGCTATAGGTGAATTGGGTAAGTTAAATTGTCCGTAGTGTATGTGTGTGAATGAGAGTGTATGGGTGTTTCCCAGTGATGGGTTGCAGCTGGAAGGGCATCCGCTGCATAAAACATATACTGGATAAGTTGGCGGTTCATTCCGCTGTGGCAACCCCTGATTAATAAAGGGACTAAGCCGAAAAGAAAATGAATGAATGAATGAATATATATTTAATTTTTATTTCTTGGCAAATTGGCTTGGCAAAATATTGCTTTAATCATATTTAAAAAATAATTATTCATTTATTTAAAGCACATTGCATTTAAACAAAGTGGAAATTTTGTTTTCATTAATTTTAAAAAAATTCAGAAATTGTCATATTTTTCTGAAATATGAAATATTCTTTTAAATCATATTTTTTCTATAATATGTACTGTTTTTAAAAGTATTCTTTCTAACATAATTCATCCAAAACTGATCATTCTGTCATCATTTATTCACCCTTGACTTGTTCCAAATAGGTTTGACTTTCTTTCTTCTGCTGAACACAAAAGAAGATGTTTTGAAAAATGTTGAAAACTGGTAATCATTATAATGCTAGAAACTGGTAACCATCGACTTCCACAGTATTTGTTTTTCCTGCTATGGAAGTCAATGGTTACCGGTTTCTAGCATTCTTCAGAAAATCTTCTTTTGTGTTAAAAAAAAAAGAAACTCATAAAAGCAAATATTTGAGAAAAAAGTAAACAGTGAGTACATTTGAATCCCTTATGCTGTCATTGGTAAGTATGACAATTCAATTCATCTTAGGTTTATTTGTATAGAGCTTTTCACAATAATTATTGTCTCAAAGCAGCTTTACAGAAGGTGTCCATTATTGCATTACAATCAAATTAAGAAAAGTTAAGGTTATTAGTTACCATAACTATTTGTTAATTATAATTTTAACTAATTAACTAGTAACTAATAGCTTTTAACATTCATTCATTTTCCTTCAGCTTAGTCTTTATTTTAGAACTCGCCACAGCGGAATGAACCGCCAACTATTACAGAATAGTTCTGTAATAGTTCTGCCCTTCCAGTCGCAACCAAGTACTGGGAAACACCCACACACTCATTCACACAAACACTCATGAACTACGGCCAATTAAGTTTATTCAATTCACCTATAGAGCATGTCTTGGGATTTTGGGGGAAACCGAAGCACTGGTTTTAACAGTTAAAGTTATTATATATAAACATAGTTAACCTGCAGTTATATATTATATAGGTGATGTGTATGTGCATATTTCGTTTTTTTAAACAGCCAATTCCCAAGAATTTCATTTGCAAACAGATCCTGAACTTGCTTTATCCTGATCTCCATCCAGCAGGCCAGCTGAGCTGATCCGACATATTGTCTGAGGTGTGTTTATTACATCAGTCATGAATGTCAGCGACAGGTCAGCGTTTGCCCAGGATAAATGTCACACCAAATCAAAAAGAGGAAGCGCTTGCGAGAGAAAGAGATGCCAAGACAAACGGACTGACAGTCTGGATTATGTTATTTTCTGTTCAGCTCATTCAGTCTGTGCAGGCTCTACAGAAAACAGCCACCGAAGCATCTAGAGAAGCCATAAATAAAAGCCGGAGCGATAAAATGTATGACACTCATTCATTCAACACATACGCCAGTCCCGAGGCCACCATTTTAGGCAAACCAGACCCCTGCCACTCACTCCAGCGAACATTACAGAGATAATTCATCCAAAAACATGAAAGCTCTGTCATCATTGACTTGTTTCAAACATTTATGAGCTTCTTTCTTCTGTTAAACACAAAAGTAGATATTTTGAAAAATGCTGAAAACCTGTAACCATTGACTTCCATAGTCTTCAATAGACATCCAAACATAGGTTTTCAGCCGTCTTCAAAATATCTTCTTCAGTGTTCAACGGAAGAAAGAAACTACTTGAGGGAGAGTAAATAGTTGGTAAGTTTTCATTTTTGGGTGAACTATCCCTTTAAAATAAAACTGAGACAAAACAAAAGCTAAACATATGATTTAAAATACAAGCAAAAACACAGTTTATTAATGTATTAATGAACTCAGATCCAAAGTGCGCCATTACTCTTTAACCCGCTGGACAATTCATTGCTCTCATTATCTATCAATCAAAAAAGTCATCCGTCAGTTCACTGAAAATAATGATTCAGTGGATTTACTACTTTTTTTAAGGTAAGTGGTTGCAAACTATTTATATGGGCTGAATTTAAACAAACAATTAAGTTGACCATCACTACATTTCATTTGTTTGTTTTAATTCATATAAATTCTTTCCATCAAAAAGATGTGTAAATCCAATGAATCATTTTTTTCAGTGCTATTCTGCTGCAAAGAAATTAAATAAAGATCCGGAAACTATGGCGGGATCCATCTACTCCAGCTGAACGTCTACACAGCAAAAATTCCAGTGTTAAATATACAGTGTGATTCTTTTGGTGTTGTCCAGTGTTAAAACCGGAGTACATTTTAATCGATGAGGTTTCTATGAGTTACAAAACAATGAGTGTTTAAACAATTAATGGTCTATTTTACTTTGTGCGCGTGTTAATGGTTTTATTTTCTTGCACTTTTGTGGGAACAGATTTTCTGAAGTTTGTTAAAAAACTTGAAACATGTCTTGATGCATTTTAAAATGCAAAGAGTTGAATGTATTGAAATTATTTCTGAAAAGATTAATGAACATTTAATAAACTAAAACTATTTTCAACATATTTGATCACTGTTATCTGTCACACACACCAATTGATAATATAGGAAATAAAGGTAATATATGAACACTTTGAAGGGTAACACACACTCCAGTTTGATGTAAGAATAAACTCTTACTGTGTTAAAATGAACTCTGTGAGTAATGTACAAATTTCACACTGTGTGCAAAGTGTTATTTTAACTCCAAAATGGAGGGAGTCATATGTACACCCAAGGAGTGTTAAGTTAAACTCAAATGTACACTGTTTTTTTTTGCTGTGTACATGCTGGACATTAGTTAGGAATATACCACAGCCAAAATAAATGGCAGCGACAGCAGGAAAACGGTACCATTTTGGTCAAACCTTATTAGCGAGATTATATCAGACCTTTTTCAATCCTGATTGTGCACCTATTATACCGCTATTATTCATTGATTCATTTTCCTTTGTCTTAGTCCCTTATTTATCAGGGGTCGGAACAGCAGAATGAACCACCAACTTTTCTGACATATGGTTTATGCAGCGGATGCCCTTCCAGCTACAACCCAGCACTGGGAAACACCCATACACTCTTTCATTCACACACACATACTCACACTATGGCCAATTTAGTTCATCCAATTCACCTATAGCGCATGTCTTTGGACTGTGGGGCAAACCGGAGCACCCGGAGGAAACCCACGCCAACAAACTCCACAAAGAAACGCCAACTGGCCCAGCCAGGACTTGAACCAGCGACCTTCCTGCTGTGAGGCGACAGTGCTAACCACTGAGCCCCTGTGCCGCCCTACCACTATTATTGTTTTTCTTATAATCTACCTGTTATATGCACAAACATTATCTGATCTAAATAACTTTCCATATTTCTAATGTTTAATTAATTGATATACAAAATATATATAAATAGAAAAAAAATCCCTCTGTCATCTCAAATCTCATTTAAATGTCGTATCTGGTTCTGACATGTCTGAGAACTGAGATGGTGTCTTAAGCAGAAAATGTTCATTGAATTCAAATAAAAATTTCATGTGTTTCTCACATAAAACCATCTTATGACTCCATAAGCCATGCATGAAATATATAACACAAGTTATAGACTACTATTATGATACTGCTGTGTATTATAAAAGGCTTTTTTGGTCCTTATAGAGATCGATAGACTTAGCACTTCTCAACAATTTTGACTTAACAATTTCATTTCATCATTTCATTTTCTTTTCGGCTTAGTCCCTTTATTATTCAGAGGTCGCCACAGCGGAATGAACCGCCAACTTATCCAGCATATGTTTTACACAGCGGATGCCCTTCCAGCTGCAACCCATCACTGGGAAACACCCATACACTTTCATTCACACACATACACTACGGACAATTTAGCTTACCCAATTCACCTATACCGCATGTCTTTGGACTTGTAGGGGAAACCGGAGCACCCGGAGGAAACCCACACGAACACGGGGAGAACATGCAAACTCCACACAGAAATGCCAACTGACCCAGCCGAGGCTCGAACCAGCGACCTTCTTGCTGTGAGGCGAGAGCGCTACCCACTGCGCCACCGTGCTGCCGACTCAACAATTTTCAGTATTAATGTATTAAATTAGTTAAGCATTATTTTGTGGTTCAAGAAGTTTGAATTGCATGGGTCAAAATTAGCGATTTTTCTTTTATTTATTATTGGAATATTACAACATAAAGAGCATATTAAAAATATTTAGTAGATTTACCACTATACATAACTCAATTACAAACATTACTGTGTACTCAATACCGCTAAATTAATATCATTGCTGTGCTAGTAAATGTGAATTAGTAATAATTGCTTAATTTAGACACAATTTAAACATAATTTTCTTGTATTTAGATTTTTTTTAACCCTCAGATTTCAGATTTACTAATAGTAGTATCTCTGCCAACTTGTCCTATAGCCTAACAAATTAAACCTCAATAGAAAGCTTATTTAATCGACTTTTATGTAATGTGTAAATCTCAATTTCCATTGACGCTTAAGTCTGAGGTGCAGGGTCACAAATAAAAGTTATTGAAATGGAAATGAACACTAATGTATAGCTTTCAGAGGCCGCTGGTTGAGACATGCTTGCCCCATTAAAAAAACTTTTTTTGCTCGTTGTTCTTATATAAAATGAGCGAATCAACACAATTCTTGAGGTTGTTTTTTTTGGACAACTTAATTGTTTTATGTTCAATCCACTTCAATTTGCAATAACTAAGGTAACTTAATCGATTTGTGTTGGAACATTGGAATTGTGTGGATCCCAGTATTTTATAGATGCAAATTTGCATCAAGAAAAAAAATGAGTTTGCTATCTTCTGAAGGTGAGTAAATGATGCCATCATTTTTATATGTAGTGAAATACTACTTTGAGGTACAAACTTACCTTAATAGGTTGAACACTGAATTTAATTTTGCGGCTCGGTGGAGGTTCCTCCTCCGCAGGTAATCCAGCAATCTCAGAGCAACTGGACTCTGGCTCATACTCTTCATCTTCTTCCTCCTCATCCTCCACCTGGCTGCCAGCAGAGTCTTCTCCTACTGCACTGTAGGCACTGATATCCACCAAATCAGTCGTGGAGAAACCCTTCTGCTGACTACCATCATCATCCTCCGTCTTACTGACCCCCACTGACCGTCCATCCTCTGCGTCTCTCTCCACGGCCTCTCCATTAGAACTGACGCCACTGTTCCCAAAACTGTGGAGATCTGATGAAATAAGAGTACCTTTAGCCTCTGTGGCATTGGCTTGATCTGGTTTACACTTGTCTAGAGTCGTAAATTCACTGTCACTATAGTCGTCCCCTGTTTGCTTCTCTTCCGCCGATGTGAGACTGTCCTGGAGCTCAGAGGCTCCGTTAAGGCTGCTGAACCTCCCGTCTGGTTCCTCCTGGTGCTGGTTAACCCCGTCCTCTCTGCTGGCCCCCGGAGGCAAGGCGCGAGCGCGTTTGGAGATGATTTTGGAGTTGAGCGCGCCGACGCGGCCGCGCAGAGGCAGGGGCAGCGGGGGCGTGTTGGAGAGCCGGTGCAGGTTGTTCCGCAGCTCGGCGGCCCTCTCGAACACAGCGCTCAGCTGGCTGACGGTGGGCGACACGGCCTCGCCGGTGCCTCCGATCGCGTCCAGGCTATCCAGCGACTCCGTGCTGCCATTAAAGCGCGCGACCACATCCAAACGCGACGCGTCCTGAAATCCAGCGGCGCGCTCTTTCTTGAGCAGGACGCGATTCGATGCAGCCTGCTTCTCCTGGTTCTGCTCGAAGATCTTCCGCGTCTCCTGCAGCTTGGAGTACCTGCAGGGCGACGCGTCAGATTTGCCGTCAAAGCGGTTGACGCGCTCAGAGACGCTGGACCCCAGTTTGAGCAGCGCGCTGTGGTCCACGTTCTCGTTCAGGCTGCCGGCCCGCGGGAGCGTCAAACGCACCGCTTTCCCGTCGCAGTTCGCCCTTTGCGGGTCTTCAGCCTCGGTGGGTGAGGATGCGCCCATTTGCATGAACATGTTCTTGATGCGGTGCACGTTTGAGCCGTACGTGCGACCGCGGCTAGTGGGCTTCGGCTTGGCATCCTGTGCGTCGCCGTTATTTAAGATGTCGTTGGCCGGCTTCAGCGCCTGAATCCCCGCCGCCTCGTACGCGTTGCGGTGCGGAGAGGGGCTGCGGAGCGCGGTGCTGCTCGCGGGCTTGGAGGAGGATGAGGATTCGGTCTTCATCATGGTCTGTTAGGCAGCTTCTTCCAGGCGATGCGATAACAGCATCTCTGAGTCGTTAACCCAGACGTTTCTGTCAGGACAAACCCGTCGCCGGTGAACAATAATGTGCACTGGAACACGACGGAGAAGAGCGCGGTGAATTAATGCCCACGAATGCGTGCGGAGTGTCCGTCAGCAGCGGCATGGCACAAGCAACGCACCATCTTCCCTGTCTGTGAAAAAATACAAATTCGCTTATTAATGTCTGAATGTCGCACATGCATTCACGAAAAACTAAAGGAGAAAGTAGAGCACTGATGCGCCCTGGATTTTCGCGACAGATTGTGCGTTTTTAATCCGGATCGTTTTGATCTCTTGATGTAGTCAGCTGCAGATTCTGCCTTTGCCACTGATGCTGCAGCAGCGCAGGCAGAGATACAGGGTCATAGAGCGCGTCTCTTTTCACACCCTCTCGGCCAGTCATGTTTATGGGGTCACACTTTTATTTCCTCATACAAGGCTTCGCGAATCATCCCTGACACATATAACAATAAATCATGTGCTGGCATTTTACGTCAGTTTTAGTGTTAGTGCGTAATAGCATTTATTTAAATATTATATTATATTATATTATATTATATTATATTATATTATATTATATTATATTATATTATATTATATTATG
>CAIGQW010012936.1:5838457-5871580 GCA_903798125.1 Danio choprae | reverse complement strand
AGGCATGGACCGGTATAAGATTCTGACGGTATGATAACCTTGGATAAAAATATCACGGTTTCACAGTATTTTGATTATTTTGACTGCTCTGAATTATGTTCTTTTAAAATGTCTGGCTAATAAACAACAACCTTTCCCCCCACTGAACACAGTGTATTTTGTTTTATAAAAAACCTTTCAAATATTTTGGGACAGTAAACACGTCAGGCTAAATAATTCAAGTAAATATATAATTGACTTCTGCTATTTTCATTAGTCTCCAAAACACTGACTGTTTTACAACTTGAAAAGGCATCTATGGATATCTTTCTTTTCTTTGAATATAAAGTAAGCCACAGCGTTGTTCAGGTCTATAGCATGGTTGGATGTAGGTTTTTAAAATGTTTCCTGAATCTGACCAGTAGCTTTTGTTGTGGAGGATCCTTTTCTGCCGGAGATACTGTTTTCCCTAAAAAACTAAATAAAAATATAAAAAAACAACAACTTACAAACGCTGTAGGATTGGTATAACAGAAAAAATTTGCAATTTTAAAACCTTGACTTTTCCAAACCACGTTAAACCTTGATACCTGTTATCGTCCCATGCCTATTTTGGAGTGAAATGTTGCGTATAATGGATATGATGTATTTTTCATGACATTCACATGCCGAAATCACAGAACAGTTACTTTGTAAAGCAAAGCAAAATGAAAACTGTATTATCATCTGTGTGTAGATGACATCGTTAGCGCATCAGCTGAAGCGGCTGGCTTTGCCGCAGAATGACTCGAGTCTGCTCGGCCGGAGAGAGGTGGTCTCTGTGCTCTTTGACCCTAAAGATGCAGCCAGCATGGACCGCAGCATCTTCTATGCACTCGGTGAGTAATTTCAGCTGCTGTCTGGGCTTTCTACACCTCCTTTTCTTCATGTGCTCAATACTTTTTCCCCTGCGCCATTTCATTTTATTACGCATAACTTCATTTGTAAACTAATTCGATTTTTTATTTGTCTACTCTCCCTCAAGTGATTTCAAACCTTTTTTATGTTGAACACAAAGAAGACATTTTGATATTTTTTATGATAAAAACTTGTAACCCTTGACATTTATAGTAGAGTACTATAGAAGTCAATGGCTACTGGTTTCCAACATTTTTCAAAATATCTTTTGTGTTCAACATAAAAAAGAAACCAATAGAAGTGAAGTGAAGGGCAAGTAAATGATGACAGAATTTTCATTTTGGGTGAACTATCCCTTTAACTGTCCATATATTACACTTTAAATAGAATCTTTTGAGGCTTTTATTGGTAATTAAAAAAAAAAAATGGAGTATATATTTTATTGTAAGATTATCCCAGCTCAGTATATGTGACATCAAATAAGGTTAGCACAAATGTAATCCAAAAGTAGTCACCATAAATGTGTAATCTAGAAGATATGTTACTATTTGTAAATTACAATTCATCCATAATCTACCCAGCTCTTCTCACTTTAATACAACGATCAGTAATAATCAATCGTCTTGCCTAATGTTTGGTGATTCTGCGCAGGCTGCACAGGACTGGAGGAGCTGATGGGTATTGATCCAGCGTTCAGTGAGTTTCAGGAGACTCTGTTTAGTCAAGGATCTCTGACTTTAGAGCGCAGCGTTCAGTCCAAAGAGGTCAACAAGAAACTGGACAAGAGCATCTCTCTCTTCCTCACTCGACTGTCACCTTACTTTCTGCTCAAGCCTGCTCTGAAATGCATCGAATGGCTTTTACACAGGTAACCTTCAGCTAAATTACTATTCTTTCACTTACTTGCGGCATCTGAGTCTCGCTTTCTGATTCAGCAGTTTTCAGATTATTGTTTTAGAGCAGAATTCTGCAGAATTTAAAGGCTCCAATATGATTACAGGAAAGTTATTTTAGACTCTTTAGCTTGGATGTAAAAAAAATAAGTTGGAAATAATGTGTGTGCAGTCTTGTAATGAAAAAGTGTTTGCCCCCTTACTGATTTCTTTTTTTTTTTTGGATGTTTTTCACGCTTTAATGTTTCAGATCATCAAACTAATTCAAATATTAGTCAAAAATAACACAAACAAACACATAACGCAGTTTTTTTTTTTTAATGAAGGTTTTTATTATTTTGGCTAAACAAAATCCAAAACTGCATAGTCGAGTGTGAAAAAGTGTTTTGGTCGGATTTTGTTCAGATGACATCAAACCAGTTTGTTTTGTTAGATTGCTTGAGATATATCTGGGTTTTTAATTCTTTTAATGTAATGTGTAATATATTGGATGTTCAGATAAGTTGTCAGTAACAATGTACTTAAAGGGTGTTCGTAAGACTTTGAACTAAAAAAACATAACTTGTCATAAATCTGTCATAAACACAATCGGCACGATTGTGTTATGTATAATTTTTCTGGTCACTTTTGTCATTAATATTTACTCAGTGAAAGTGTCAATACTCTGTCAAATAATTTTATAACAGCTTCATTAATATATATAATGACATTCTAATGACATTCAATTTGTACATCTGTAGTTGAGGCCAAGAAAAATATTAATGATGCTGTCATGTTTATGACAGATTTATGACAAGTTATGTTGTCTTGATAGTGTGAAGTTGTCATTAATACATCTCAAGTGAAGTAAAGTGACATAACAGCAAATGATACTTAATGACAGTTGTCGTAAGTATGCATAAAATCTCATTCATAATTGTGAATGTCATGTCATGATTATAAATGTTTAATGACAGTCTCATGAAACCCCTTCTAGCTAAGTCAGGGTGTCCCCGGGTTCTTAAAAAGTATTAAAATTTAATAAATCAATGTAGAGAAATTTAAAGAGCCCCTATTATGCATTACAAATGGTCATCTTTTGGTTTTGCGGGTCTCCAGCAACAGGCTGATATGCATGCAAGGTCAAAAAAAACTTTCATTGTCTTGTAATATGCATTTATTTTTACCTAATTATCCCAACGATATGATTCGTTCAGCGATTCATTTGTTCTCAAACCCCTTTATTCCCCACAGCCGCATGTCTGGCCATTTCTCAGTGATAGTAATCTTCGTGTCATGATCAATCCTATGATCCCTCTCACTCCGCTAGTGTCTTAAGGGATAGGCACGTTCACGTTTTACTGGATCCAGCAGTTCATATTTGGCGATGTCCCATATTTACGTCGACGCGTGCAGGCAAAAGATCCGAACAAAGGACGAATCATTAGGAGTCCACTAAATAGAATAAATAGTTTTAAGTATGGTGCACTTTTAGATTTAAATCTCAGCTGGATATTTCCATTCACTTAGAGCTGTGTTACGCACTGCATGGATGGTAATTTTCAAAAACCCATAATAGGGGCTCTTTAAGGCCATTAAAAAGTCTTAAATGCTTATTTTTTGTAGATATTGCATTTTTGTATCATTTTTGATTAAACAATGTATAGTTGTATGATAAAGTTGACCTGAATTTAATCTGTGAAATTGCGAATATTGGGGTGCTGTGTAGTTTAGGAAATCAATAAAACCCTGCTCTGTTTGTTTACTGAAGTAACCAAGGCAACACCGTTATTCCTGCGGTTCTATTAGCGCCACCTGCTGGATTAGCATTTTTATTTAGTATATGAATAATGTTTCTTACAATCAGTATTTAGTAAATATATTATAATATGTTGCCGGTTGAAACCTAAAGTGGCGATGAGGTCTTAAAATGTATGGAAAGAATCTTAAAATGGGTCTTAAAACTTATCGAATTTCACTCTCTGTATATACCCTGTAAGTGTTACCTGTAATATTTCATAGCATGGAAGAATCGGTCATTGATATATTGATACATTTTATTTCAGATTCCACATTCATCTGTACAACCAGGACAGCCTGATTGCTTGTGTTTTACCGTATCATGAGACTAAAGTGTTTGTACGAGTGATTCAGCTGTTAAAGATTGGAGATCCAACCCACAAATGGCACTGGCTCCATGGACTCCAGGTAAAGCATATAATTTCAGTCATATGTGTCACGATAAAGAACATAATAGCTTTGTGACTTTCATAAAACTGTGCCCTGTGCTTAATCTCTAGAAACCTGGTGTTCCCCTGGCCCGAGGAACCCTTCTCACACACTGCTATAAGGATTTAGGCTTCATGGATTACGTTTGCTCTATGGTCACAAATTCAGTAAAGGTAAGATCTGCTCTGGTTAAAGTCATATTGCCATATTGTGTCTAGTATTGCACTGGTTATATATTGTTTTAATTCCATTGTAGGCGTACTCTGAACTGACCCGGGATGGGAACTGTCCGCAGCTGCGTGTGATTTTCTCTTTCTATGCATCGACCATTGTTTCAGCACTTGATGCAGTGGAGAAGATCTCTAACTCTATTATTGCCAAACTGCTTCCCTTTGTACAACTGGTAAGAAAGTGGATATTTTATAAAAGGGATATTTTACCTCAAAATTAACATTCTCAAATATCTCACTCTCAGATTGTTCCAAAATCATATTTATGTATTATATTTTGTGGAATCTCTGAATGCCTCCTCAGTTGTAAGTTGCTTTAGACAAAAGTCTCAGCTAAATGACAATGTAAATGGAGAATGTCTGTGGCAAGTCTTTCATTCAAAATAACTTAATTTGTGTTCATTAGAACAAAGAAATGAATGCATGATTGGAACAAACTGAGTGAACTATCCCTTTAAATGTATGTGTGTGAAAAAAATTTTTTACAATGTAGTTTTGTTTCAGATAAATCAAGAAAATATAGTGCCGTGAATATCCCTGAATGCATTAATGTCATATTATATTTTAGAAGTATGAGGAAAATAAAGTAGGTTGGATCAGAGGGATTAATTTCAGAATTAATGTCGAAGGATAATAGCTCTTGCTTTGCTAATGACACTGTTTCTGTGTTGAGTAAACATTTTAATGTTAAACGGGGGCACTTTTTTAATGTATTTTTCTTGTGTTTGGCAACAATTAATCGCATCCAAAATAATTTGTTTTTTACATGATATATGTGTGTAAGCTGTGTGTATTTATTAAATGTATATAAGTACATGCATGCATATATTTGACAATGTTTATATGTATATATGAATTTAAATGTCTTATGTAACAGAATAATTTTGTATAGTTTTGTTTATATATACACTTTTTTTCAATTGTTTATATGCAATAAATTCTCATCGCATCTGAAAGGATGGGACTCACAGGTCTGTATTTTACATGCAGCAAATTTTGTTTAAAGCAGGCGTATTTCAAGAGTGGAAATTGGAAGTTAGGAAGTCAAATTATTGTTTTAAATGGAATCAGGTAATTAGATCGCAGGATTTTTGTCTTGATACCAATCTCATAATATAAAAGGTAACACTTTACAATAAGGTTGTATTAGTGAATATTAGTTGAAGCGTTTACTAACATGAACAAACTATGAACAATACGTTTATTATAGTATTTGTATATGTTAGTTAATGTTAGTTAATGAAATTACAGTTCACATTAACTCGCGGTGCATTAACTAATGTCAACAGGCATGAATTTGGATTTTAATAATGCATTAGTAAATGTTGATTCATAAATGCTGTATGAGTATTGTTCATAGTTAGTTCATGTTAGTAAATGCATTAACTAATGAAACCTTATTATAAAATGTGACCATATACGAATTCCAGTTAATAATGGAAATGTATATAAATCCCCATGTAAATACGGTCAAGTGGCAGTATTTTTACAATATATACATTATAACATTTAATGAAAAAAAAATGCGTCTGAATCTAAATACTTTTCTTTATTTGTCCTCCATAACTAGGGGCTGAAATCTAACCTTTCAGACTACATGGCTGCCACTTACATGATCGTGTGTCAGATGGCAGTGAAGGTGGTGATGGAAGCTCAGCTGGTGGACTCTCTGATGGTGCAGTTGAGCAGGTCTCTGGGCCGAGCACCACAGCTGACCAGAGAAGGCTTGAGCTGCATTATCATCCTCCTCCAGAACCAGAAAAAAGGAGTGATTGGTCCAAAGTACGTTTTATTGGTGTATACTTCTCTATGTCTTCACTTAGTGTTGCCCCGGGACATTTCTCATGAGTTTATATGCATCTAATATATTTAATTATTTTGTTTTATACCTCATTAGGCCGTATGGTTACCTGTGTGCTGTCCCTACCCTGGTGTCCACGCTTCAGAGCATATCTACTGTCCATGATATCAGTCCTGTACTAGGTTACCTGCTTCCTCATCTCATACACTCTGTGATGACCCAGAATGGTTGGTTTCTATTTGTGCCTCATTTGTTCTTAAAGGATCTCTCAAATATTTGGGGGTAAATAAGCTCATGTTAGTCTCCTAGAGCTAAACAGTTGAGTTTTATAATTTTCTAATCCATTCAGCCAACCTCCTGGTCTGGCTGGAACACTTTTAGCTTAGCTTTGCATAAATCATATGCGTACCATAGCTGCAATCATATTATAAAATGCTGTTACTTAGTTACCTAGCTGCGGACTATTTTCAGGTGCTGTGTAATATCGTTGCCTTTGCTTCACCCATGGTATTGAAGCAAAGTTCCTTGATTATTATGCTGGAATAAGAGTATAGTTCCTAGCGATATTGACCTAGAAAATCAGCAAATTTTCATTTTCCGTCAGCCTTAGTACATGATGCAAGTACAGAAGGGTCAATATATGAAGGTAATATATAATCATTTAAGATGCTAATGGTCTAATCCAAATCAATGATTTATGCTTAACTAAGCTAAAAGTGCTCCAGCTAGATACAGTGGTCAGATGAATGGATTATTTATTTATTTATTTATTCATTTTCTTTCGGCTTAGTCTCTATTTCAGAGGTCGCCACAGCGGAATTAAACACCAACTATTCCAGCATATGTTTTACGCACAAATGCCCTTCCAGCCGCAACCCAGTACTGGAAAACACCCATACACACTCATTCACACACACTCATACGCTACGTTCAGCTTAGTTTATTAAATTCACCTATAGCGCATGTCTTTAGATTGTGGGGGAAACCCGAAACACCTGGAGGAAACCCACGCCAACAAGGGAAGAACATGCTAATTCCACACAGAAACACCAACTGGCCCAGCCAGGACTCAAACCAGCGACCTTCTTGCTGTGAGGCGACAGTGCTCACCACTGAGCCACCCTCCCACCCTCTGAATGGATTGACAAATAGTAAAACTCAACTGTTTAATACAAGGTGATCAAATAATGTTAGTTTTTTGCTATTATAACGATAATACATTCACATATATATAAAGCTGCATGATTAATCGTCAAAAATGCCTTCGAATCTTGATTTAGACCCCCCATGCTATTGTACTATTAATCGATTTGAGCCAGCTTTTGCTGATGTGTCCAAATTACTCTAAATATAGAATGTAGGCATATTAAAGAATGAATGTCCAAATTTTTGAATGGTAGTGTCAAGGAACTCTTCTAACTGCTGCACCATCTGTGCTCTTCATAGCAAAATTGCTGCTATCAAATTGTTAATTTCTTTATTTATTATTTCCATGTAGATGAGCAACAGGATGAAGGTTTGTCAGACATTACTGGACTATTACAGTCGGTATTTCAGAACCTTCAACTTTCCAGCAACCTGGAGAACACTGCAGCTAGGTAAGCAGGTATCATTTAGCTTCAGTTATGTATGAAACTTTCTTTAAAGGGACAGTTCACCCCAAAATGAACATTCTGTCATCATTTACTCATCTTCTTTTTTCTGTTCAACACAAATGAAGATCTACTGAAGTATGTTGGGTGAAAAAAACAAGACATTAACTTCCATAGTATTTTATATTTCTACTATGGATGTCAATGGCTGCTTTGTCCAACATTCTTAAGAATATCTTCCTTTGTGTTCAACTATGCGAACTATCCCTTTAACCAGAACATTACCCATTTATTGTGATCTGTTGATTCACTGGATCTTGGCTCCTTTACATACATTGCTTTTTACAGGCTGCTTCTTGAAGAGTATGCTTTCTGCACCAATGAGCTTCCTTCAGATGGCATTTCAGCTCTTAATCAGAGAATTCAGCCTACAGTACGACTGTTTGAATCCAGGTCTGTTTATTATCACTTCTGCACTTTTGTGGTATAGTACAGCTCAAGTCATGAGCAGTGTTTTGTTTCTGGTTTTTACCTTTTGAGTGTTTTTTTACTAATAGGTATCCATGCGCACTGGATTTGGCATTGGAAAATCATGTCAAAAATGTGTCATCCGATAATGAAAAAAACCTCCTTCATCAGTTCATCTCTCTTACTCTGAGCTGTGGGAAATATCAGGTATTAATGACCTTGAATTAATACCAAATAATTGTTTTGTACAGTCAGACCTTTTATTGCAAAAATCATGTTCGTTACCAGCTTTTAGAAATCATCCAGAATATAATTAAAGGGTTAGTTCACTCAAACATTCAGTTAATTGCTCACCCTCGTGTCTGTCTATTCCCCTGAGACCTTTGTTCATTTTCAGAACACAAATTAAGATGTTTTAGATGAAATCCTGGAGCTCTCTCATCCTCCATAAACCGCTACGGTTCAAAGTTCGGAAATGGAAACAAACACATTGTCAACATTACATGTGACTTCAGTGGTTCAACTATAAACACAAGAAGCTTCAAAAATACTTTTGTGCAGCAAAAAAGCTGTAAAAATGACTTTGTTTGCTTGTCTTTTGCATCAGATCTGGTGGTGCGTTTACTACAGGCAATACGATTCTTGCGTGATGCACTGCTGACTCTAAAGGCAATACATCAAGCCTGATTTATACTTTAATTGTGAGATGTGGAGGTTTTCATACTTGATGCGCTCGTCGTTGTACTATTATTTGCAACAACAGGGGGCAACTTGGAATAACTTTCATGACAAAACAGTGGTGAAGAAGTCAGCAAGTGGAGTTAAATGAATTAATATAATTATATACCAAATTAATAGATTGTGGATAAATGATACACTCATGAAAGTGTTTACTTTAAGTACAGTTGTGCAATTAAGTATTTTAGGCTGTATTTTATACAGTTTAAGTCAGAATTATTAGCCGTCCTGTGAATTTTTTTCCCCATTTCATTCCCCAAATGATGTTTAACAGAGCAAGGAATTTTTCACAGTATTTCCTATAATATTTTTTCTTCTGGAGAAAGCCTTATTCATTTTATTTCTACTGGAATAAAAGCAGTTTTAAATATTTTTATTGCCCCTTAAGCAATATTTTTTTTTGATTGTCTACAGAACAAACCATTGTTAAACAATGACTTGCCTTTATACCCTAACTTGCCTAATTAACCTAGTTAAGCCTTTAAATATCACTTTAAGCTGAATACTAGTATCTTGAAAAATATCTAGTAAAATATGTACTGTCATCATGGCAAAGTTAAAAGACATTAGTTATTAAGACTAATATGTTTAGAAATGTGATGAAAAAAAAAACTACTTTTCTTATACAGGGATATTTCCTTATACATAAAAATATACAGGGGGGTAATAATTCTAACTTTAACTGCATATCCAAGCTAATAAAATAAAATAAAAATAGTATTTACTTAAATGGGCAACCTGTGCACAAAATATATAATTTCTTTTTCTCAAAGCTTCAAAAAAACTCTAATGGGCTTCATATCAGGAACTTGTTTTCAATTTCTAAAGATGCTGTCACACGCATTCACCAAGCTCGGCCAGATTTGGCTGGCAAGTTGTGCATTTTTTGATGCAGAGCTGTGCAAAGTTCCAAAAAATGTCATGCTCATCACCAGCCAAAATGATGTCATGCACACCCAAAGCGAACCTCCGCCAACACAACGATGGCGTCATATTTGCTGCGCACAACCAAGAGAGTCTGCAGATGCATTTAATTTAGACTTCATGTGACCTGTAGTAAATGCACACACTGGCCTGAAACGGGAGAACGGAAATTGGCGAACAAAGCTGTTTTTATATAAATTCTTTTTTTCCACCAAAGCATTCTTGGAACTTCATATTATTACAGTTGAATTACAGAAATCATGTTTTTGGTTTCTTTTCTGGACTTTAAGCGTCTCTGGACCATTGCTGTCTATGGAGGCTCTCAGATTTAATCTAAAATATCTTCATTTGTGTTCTGAAGATGAACGAAGGTCTCAGGGGATTGGGGCGAAATGAGGGTGAATAATTAATAACATAATTTTTATTTTAAGGTGAACTTATCCTTTAGTCAGACGTTTAAGATCTGAAGTAAGTGTTATTGCCATTTTAAAATGAAATGGTATTAGTCATTTATATAAAACCAAGAACTGTTTGTTGTTTAAATGCAGATTCTGCCAGAGTCCGAGACCTCTCTGATGCTCAGCCTGAATCACCCTCTTCCCGCTGTGAGAAACATGGCCGTAGACTACCTGAAGGAGATCCTCACCTCAGAACATGTGTGTTTTACTCCCTTTTAATTTGAGCCTTTAGTAATGTTTTGATCTAAAGCTACGATGTTATTGTAGGCGCAAAATTGAAATTTTACATAAAACATTTGTAAGTTAAAACACCATCCCATGTGTTTTATAGAATAAAATTGATCACGTCCTGGGAAACTATTGTGATTATTTGAATAATAACAAAAATGCTGTAACACTTTATAATAGCTACACACTATGAATCTTTTATTAAGCATTAGCAAATAGTTTATTCGTTATTTGTTAAGCATTAACTCTACATTAATAGACCTTAGTAAGCAGTTTATAAATACAGCTACAAATGCTGTATTCTTGACTTCTAAGCACATGTATAATGTGCTTAATGATTGTGTTTTCATACTTTAATGATTCATTTTTTCATTACTAAATTAAACATTGCATTATTTACAAAACAGTTATTTAAGAATAGTTTGTGTTTTTTTAGATCATTCAGAATGTGTAAGTAAATGATTAATAAACTATTCAAATTAACATGAATTAATGTCTTATTATTCAGGCATATGTTAATAGTTCCTTTGTATGTTAATAAATGCTTTATTAACTCAACTTCATCCAGTAATGTGACCTAATTTAGTGAGGACTATTTATGCTTTTTAATACCCTTATAAATGACAAATCATAACTCCTTACTAATGTCTATTAATGTAGAGTTATGCTTAACAAATAATAAATTAACTATTTTCTAATGCTTAATAAATGATTCATAGTGTGTAGTTATTATAAAGTGTTATCATAAATGTATTTATGCAAGATGAGAAACCACTTTCCTCCATAGTAAAAAAGTTAAGAACTTGGCAAACTGTTATGTTGTCTTGTGATCATGTGTTGAGGTTAAATCACATTTGTTTTGATACGCGTCAAGTAAATTATTCAGTAAATGTGTTTTCATCATAGTTTACGCACCTATATTTTAATCGGAATTAACTTTTTTTGATGCAGTATCCTCAAATGCTCAAAAAAAAACAGTTGCCATAATCTTGCGTTCCTCGTAACATCTCATTTGATTGAAACCAGATTTAATGAAGTAATGAGATGCTGTTTGTCTGATGTTATATGTGTTATGAAGCAGAATAGCTTTGATGAGGCGTTTCTGAAAGATGCATTGCTGGAGAGAATAAAGGATGATTCGCCAGAAGTTGTGCTGTCTGCCCTTAAAGCATTGCAGGTAAGATGGCGATATCATGATTGTTAAGTGTTTTGGTGAGGCAACCTTATGTACAATCTAAATGTTAAATGTCTGTTTATGGTTCTCTGGCAGCATCACATGGGCCTAATGGATGCAGAGGACACTGTTTCCAGTTTGATTTCACTTCTTCATCGCATCAAACCATCAGCAGATTGGTAAGTTGACTGATGCTATATAATTCTCAAATTCAGGTTTTCCAAATTAATCATTTGACAAGAAATCCCTGTGATGGAGATGGAAATTTGTTGGCTGTTATGGACAAATAACTCTTCAAACCTCGAGTTCACGTGGTAGTTAGGAATTTTAAAATGTCAAAATTGTAAAATGTCAATTTTGTCTATTGGATATGGATGAATTGTCACTCACGTGTTGTGAAACCAATATCACTGTTTGGGTATGATGAGCAAAATCACAAATGCAATTTTTTGCAGCTGTCTGATCCATTTTTAAGTAAAAAAATATATATAATTTTATTTATTTTAATGAAATAAGAATAATTTATGTTTCTAAAAAAACTCATGGCTGTCTGGAATACTTAATTCTGATTGGTCAGTCGTGAAATTCTAAGGGGTTATTCCGAGATAACAATTGCTGAATAACACAGGCTCATCTGGGAACTTCGAATAATTTTGACCACTATTGAATATATTCACATCCATCTTGGGACTGAATAATACATAGGTTACTGTATGTAATGCCTCATGCAATGCCTCAACAATGGTACCCTTTTATACTGTTTGCTTTTTGGTACCTTTTGACAGTGGAAACATAAAAGTGCACTGTACCGTACCGTACCATACTCAGTGGAAACGGGCCATAATAAGTGGGATAAAGTATATCCAGGCGATTGGCTTCAGTATTATACACGCTTTGTGTCAGGCTTAATTTTGCAAGAACTATCACATGGATGTAATTTCAGATATTTTCAAATAGATTTCACATAATTTCCAATTTTCCAACAAAAAAACATACAATTTTATGAAGATATCAACTCCCCTACATACTAGCAGAACTTCACTTTCACTAGCAGTTTATTGTTTTTCTGCTTATAGTGCATATTTAAGGTACTCCACTGCAATAAAATACACCTATATCTATAGTCTACATTCGTTAAATAAGAGCGGGAAATTTTGGGTATATAAAATGTATGATGAATACATTCACTGATGTTCAGGCTGATTTTAAGTACCCGGATGAGCCTTTGTTGTCAAATTCAGTTGTTGTTATCTAGGACTATTTCATGGAATACTTGATTCTTATTAGTCAGTTGTGACATTTCATATGTTATTCTACGCTAAATAACACGGAATCCAGAAACTTCAAATAATCTTGACAGTCAGTGATTGTTCGCATCCATATATATGCTTGTCTGTCCCCGCTGCTGCTGTTTTTGACTGTTTGGTACCATCTTATGACTGAATAATGCATAGGTTAGTCTATGCTCCATTCAGCCGTTTTTGTTTATGTCAGTTTTGCCTTTAATTAAAGAAATAATAAACTATTAAAACTCAGAACAAATTTTTTGTCTAATTTGTTCGAGTATCATGTAGCCATGTAAAAAGCAGGATAAAGTACATCCAGGTGTGTTTTCTTTTCTTTTTTCTGCAGAATAAAGCCCTTCAGTCTTATACAAGGCTGCCATTATTCTGTAATTACAACAACCTGGATGTACCTTATCCCTAACTTAACATGCCTTAAAATGTTGTGATTGACCAATCAGAATCAAGAATTCCTGAGAGCCATGTAATATGTATTAGTAAAAATGTGCAAATATTCTATCAGATATTAATTTTAAAAATTCTGGATACTTATTTTGTTTGATTGATTGTTTTCTACAAATTTCTATTCATTTTGAAAGGTGGTTATTTAGTTTTGTCATGTTTTATCAGTACGTCAGTTTTGTTAGTCATTTGATCATATATCTTTACGTCACCAATAATAATGTTGTTTTCCTCACCAAGAAAGATGGTCTAGATTGGCTTTAATCAGGCTTCGTCTGGTCTTGTTTTTTGCAGGTGTCCAGTGCTAAAAGAGGCTGTGCAGGTTCTTGATGATCCACGAATAATTGAGGGTAACCCAGATCTTAAGGCCTACATTAGTTGGGAGCTTCTACCCTTCCTGGTGATGACGAGAGCTGCACCTGCATGTGTGGAGCGGCAGATGACATCTGCCATTACTGAAACCACTCTGATCTCCCAGCATCCTCTGACTCAGGGCTGGGCCAAAGGTAAACACTCCTGCTGTTCAGAGTGAAAGCTACACCATCCAACCTCACAAATGCTAAACCAAATGACCTCAAACTACTCTTTAAGATGAGTTAATGTGCACCATATTGATGTTTTCCATATATTTTAACAGTTATTAATTTTGAGCTAATTAGGTCAATATTTGAAGCAGACAGTATACACTACCTGAAAAAAGCCTTGTCACCTATCCAAGTTTTAGGAACAACAAATAATAAGTTGACTTCTAGTTGATCATTTGGTATCAGAAGTGGCTTATATGAAAAGCAAAGGCCTCTAGATTACGCTTATTTTACCAAAATAAAATATGATTATGCCTTGATTTTTAATTATGTAATTAGGACAGTAAGGTCTGATTTCGCTTAGACAAAAGTCTTGTCACTTAACAGAAATAATGTGCAGTTGCGAATATAAAGTCATGGTGCAGTGGAAAAAGAATTAATATTGTGTATGACTCCCATGAGCTTGGACGACAGCATCCATACATCTCTGCAATAACTCGAGTAACTTATTAATAAAGTTACCTGGAATGGCAAAGAAAGCGTTCTTGGACTCCCATCCCAGTTCATCAAGATTCTTTGGGTTCATCTTCAATGCCTCTTCCTTCATCTTACCCCAGACATGCTCAATAATGTTCATGTCTGGTCACTGGGCTGGCCAATCCTGGAGCACCTTGACCTTCTTTGGTTTCAGGAACTTTGATTTGGAGGCTGAAGTTTGAGGAGCAGCGCTATCCTGCTGAAGAATTTGCCCTCCCCTGTGGTTTGTAATGTAATGGGCAGCACAAATGTCTTGATACCTCAGGCTGTTGATGTTGCCATCATTCTGCAGATCTCTTGCACGCCATACAGAATGTAACCCCAAACCATGGTTTTTCCTTCATCAAACTTGATTAATTTCTGTGAGAATCTTGGGTCCATGCGGGTTCCAATAGGTCTTCTGCAGTATTTGTGATAATTGGGATGCAGTTCAACATGATTCATGAGAAAACTAAGCTGTGATATTTTTCAACATTTATTTTTTATGTTAATGCTAGATTAAGAATAGAAAGTTGTTTTAAAAGAAGATCAAGTTGGTAGATTTGAATGAAATCTGTATTTATTGTCTTTATTCATAGTGCTGAAGGTTGTTCTGGCCAAAACCTCAGAGTCTGATCTGCTTGGTGTGGCGAACGAAATGCTCAAAACAACTCTGATCAAGAACTTGGCCAACATGGATCATGCAACCAAACGCAACACTGTAAGTGTAAAACTTCTTTGGTTTAATCTCAAAAAGAAGGTTTGTCCAAACATTTAAATTCTTTCATTTCCACTCATGTCATTTCAACCTCATGTTTCTTTACATTTTTTGTTTGTTTTTTCTTTTGTCTACCAATTGTTTATAGTATTATTAATTTATAGTTTTCCTGTGACGGCACACCATTAGGGTAACACCCTCATTGCAGGCAAAACATTACTATCTCCCACTGACCGCCATGTCACAGGATTAGTGATTTCTCTTTAATTGTTGTGTAATAAGGTATAGCATTACTAACCAACGAGAAACACACCTGGGCTGTGCTTCCACAGAAATTCTCTCATAGAAAGAACAGCCAGAAATGAGAAATGTATGGATTTGTGCGCAATAGTAGCATAATTGACCCATAATAGTCTATGGTACCTATAACTGTCAGTATGTTTGTATGCGTTTTATAAAGTTTCTATTCCAATTTAAAGGTTAAGTGCAATTAAAGTATAATTTGAAATGCAAAGTCAAAGTATAAAAAGCAGAATTGAACGAATAGCAAAAATGTATCTAAGCAACAAAAAAAAAAACACCAAATATAAAAGCAGACACTTGTGAGCAATGCAACAGTCTGTATTGTGTTCTGATTGGCCTGTTTTTCACTGCGCTTTTACACTCGAGTAATTTACATGAGAATGAAGGAACAATGGTGTTTGAGGCTCACGGTATTGCCATTGAACTGAAATCCTATTTTTTGACTATGTCTAGGTAGAGATGTAAGCAGGGCTTAAAAGTTAAAACTTAAAACAGGGCCCGAGCTCAACAGAATTTGATTGACATTTTGATTGACCGCTTTTTAAAAGCTTGAACCCATTTACTGCCTGACATTATTCAAATGCGTGCATGCACACAGCTTCTGTCGAGAATGAGTCATTTAAAGTTGAAATCAACTTTTGGAAGCTATTAGAACAGAACTGTGTGTAGGTATAGTCTGCCCACAGTCATATTGGAGTGATCTAAACACAATAAGTTAAAATAGGATCCAAATCCCTGGAATTTTATGCCTCTGACACGCACATGGGAACAGTAGGTGGGGAGAACTAGCTCATTTGCATTAAAGGTACAGCCAACAAAAACAGCTACAGTGTGCTCAGAGCTGAAAATTCCCATATTCAGAAACATATAATAAATAAACTGATGGGTATTTTGAGCTGACTTTACAGACACAATATTCAAAAAGGGATAAAATAGGTGTCCTTTAAACAAGTTTAACATAATTTATTAACATAGTCTATAGTTCACTTTAGGGTTGTCAAAAGTATTGATTTTTAAATCAGTGTTCCCACTGATTATTTTTCGAAATATCAATAGCACTTGCATTACATCCGAATGTCTTTGAATTCAATCAAAGTGGCACATCTGAATCAATATCCCTAAATCTAAATAATGCTATCTATATAAGATATAAATGCTTGTATTAATTTCTAAAATGCCTTTTTAATATAGAGCCAGCATTATCTTTGCTCAGTCTAAATAGTGTTTTGTATGTGTCTTTCAGCTGGAGAATGTGTGTGATATCCTGAGCCGTCAGGGCACTAGTGTGCGGGACAGAGCCGCGTTTGTGGTGTTCAGTTCTGCTCTGCTTCAGAGTCTGCAGTCCATGACGGAGAGCCAGCACCTCCACACCGCTCAGAGTGTGTATAAGCTACTGGAGCCTTTACTGCTGCAGGCCTACACCCTCCAGCCTGAACAGGTCAGAGCGCAAATGAAAAAAAAAATTCAGCTTCAGAATACACAATTCTGGCCAGTAGCAATTTTTAAGAGAATTTTGACTTGTGATGTTTGAGATGTTCATATATAAGGAGTCCTCACCGATCTGGAATTTTACAGGCATTGAAAGCCATGGAATTTTTATATATTTTTTGTCATGGAATATCAGGATTTTTTGTCGCTTTAAATGTTAGTATCCATTCATAAAAATATATATATTTTTAATAAACCATATTTTTATCGCATTGTTTCTCCACTGTTGCTATGGTTAGGCTATTTTTCAGCTCCATTTGACTTCTTTCACGCTCATTAACTGGCAATCACTTAAAGGTCCTATGAAGTACTTTGAAATATGCATTTTTATTCGATGTTTGACGTAACCTCAACCGAAATATGAAGAGAGGGTTGGACGTAGTGTAGCTCCTTCCCTTTTTTAAAAAAAACAGCCAATAGCATTTTGTTTTCATCATAGCTCTGCCAGTGAGTGGTTGAGCTCCAACGCATCAAATGTGAAGCATCTTGAAGGCATGTCAGATACTAGAGAGCATTTGATTGGTCATGATTTGATGAGAAACAGAAGTATGAGGTGACGTGAATAAACCCGTTGATCCATTTAGGCCAGGGCTGTCCAAACTCGGTCCTGGAGGGCCGATGTCCTGGAGAGTTTAGCTCCAACCTTAATCAAGCACACCTGAACCAGCTAATCAATCTCTTACCAGAAACTTCCTGGCAGGTGTGTTGAAGCAAGTTGGAGCTAAACTCAGCAGGACACCGACCCTCCAGGACAGAGTTTGGACTTAGGCGGAAGTGACAAACTACAAGCTTTACATGCTTATATCAGTTTTATATCTCATAAACGCAAATTTCACTGTTTCACTGCAAATTTCACTGTCACTGTTTTGGTGCACACTAGCTTATAGATATTCTAAAAACTAACAATACTGATACTAACATCTAAAACTTTATTTTAATTTCATAGTACCTTTAATGCAGTCACCATATTGTACATGTTAACTAGCATGTTAATTAACATGTCATGCTAACAGGCTGACATGTCAGGATAATGTAAATTTTAGAAGTTTTGGCTTCAAATTGACCACTTCAAAGACTGGATATATATGTAAAGATTTGAACAATTATCAGTATTGACCTCATTAGGCCAATATTTGAAGCGGGCAATATAGAAACACAATAAAAGAACTAAGACTAAGTATTTAAAACTTTGAATGCAAGCTAAACATTAATGTGCTTAATAAAAGCTATATTTGCAGTATTACATGTTGTCCATAACATATTGTTATTATGTGCCACTGGACCACAAAACCAGTCATAAGAGTTAATTATTGAAACTGAGATTTATATAATATCTGAAAACAGAATAAATATGCGTTCCACTGATGTTTGCTTTGTGAGGAAAGGACAAACATGTGCAACAAAATTAAAGTACAGAGAAAATCACTTTTAATGAACTTCTTAGCAATTCATATTACAAATGTATTATTATTATTATTATTATTTTTAATATATTTAGTGTAGATACAGATTATCTTCATGGATCATGATCTTAATTAATATTCTAATCATTTTGGCATACAAGAAAAATTTATAATTTTGACCAATAGAGTGTATTTTTGGCTGTTCCCAAAAATATATCTGTGCAACTCGAGACACACAAATATACGTTAAGCCACGTATTATAATATACAATAAACTGACTTATAAACAATAAAATAACAATACAATAAAATTTCCAAAGTTATAAATTAGTTTTAATTTAAGTTTGTGTTCAAACTTAAAATGCTCTTTAAAAAAAAAAAATATATATATAAATTTATATAATAATTATATATATATATAAATAAAAATATGTGTGTGTAATACAAAATAAGCCTTGTAATATACTCAAGAAAACCAAAATGCTCATTTGTATTGATTGTATTTCTTGAATTATGAAAAATAAAAACATCTTGTTAATATTTCCACCTTGTACTTAAACTATTGAATGATGCTGATTACATATTTTCACCCATACACTTCTAGTATATTGTATATTATATATAACTATATAAATTGGACTTTTTTACATGTCTGTTATATAGTTAAAATTTACACAGTCCTGTATTTGAGTCTAATATTAATGTTCACCTTTTTCTTGTGTATGTCAGGCGTCTGATGAGACCGCAGATGTGTGTCTGCCAGTCTGTGTAGCTTTGGGTGAATTTCTGCAGAAAATCAGCTGTGGTTTCAGTGCAGAGCGAGAACAAGGCCTTCTTCTGCTGTCTCTTCTGCGGCTTTTCATCACGGCCCTCAAATGCCCAGATTCCACATTTAAAGGTACAGAACTTCTTATTTATCTCTGCACTGCGACTTGTGTTTAGATCTTTAAGATTATAATTTTTTTTAGAAAAGAAGTCACTTATGCTCACCAAGCAAAGTGTCATTTAAAGTGTCATTTATTTCTTTGATTTATTCCAATACATAGATGGATTTCTATGTTTTATTATTAATATATACAGCGGGGAAAATTATCAAACACATAACTATTTTTCTTAGAAAACATATTTCTAAAGCTGCTGTTGACTTTCCCCGAAATTTTCCCTGAATGTTGGTAACAACCAAAGAAATCCATATATGCAAAGAAAACAAATCTAATTAGTTTACAAATGAAGTTTGTAATTAAATGCATAATAAAATAAAATGACAGGGTAAAAGCATTGAACACACGAAGAATGGGAGGTGTAGTCTCCCAGTAGTAATCTCTCAGTAGTTTTTTAGTAACCCTCTGCCCTTCGTGATTGTAAATGAATATTCGCTGCTTCAGTCCAACATCTACATTAGCAGGATGATCAAGATGAAACCAGGGTGGACATTTCAGCAAGACAATGATCCAAAACACAGCCAAGGAAACTCTTGTATGCTTTCAGATGAAATTTAGATCAAAATTAAAATGTAAATAAAGCCATATTAAACGTTTATTCTTTTCTATACCAGAACAAGATAAAACAAAATCAGAAAATAAGTATCTATATACAATAATAAAAAGCTATACTTATAAAATATTGTTATTTAATTTAATAATAGGCTTAAGTTATTGACATTGGAAAATTTGGGGGAACTGATGTAATATTTCTAATATGATTATTTTTTATTATTATTAATATTAGTAATAATGTTTGCGTTTTTTCACACTTTATATGTATAATTAACTGTTAAGGATGGTCATTAATTGTGCTACGTGCTTTTTTTTTTTTGCAAATTCTGTACTATACAATTTGACTTACATTTAATTCTGTGTGGTATTAAAAAGGTTTTAAATGTAACTCCTAGAAACCTGCAGATACCCTCCTTTGGAAAAATTTAGGCTATCATTTCTTCAATCTTATTTTGTACAAATAAATAAAAAAAATCAAAGCAGTGTATCAAACCATAAGTTGAGTGACATTGTGAGAATTGTTACATCCCTTGTAATTACTATATAAAAAAATTGCTTTTCAGATGAGCCATGGTGGAACCCTGAGAAAATGGAGACGACTACCTGCTGTTACCTGCGTCTCCTCTGTCGTCTGTTTGATGTGGTGATTTCAGGGGCCAGTCAGGGGTCATTGGCTCCCTGCTTCAGAAGCTTAATGCAGCCTCTATTACAGGTACTGGATTCTTTTTACAGATAATGTTTAACCGAGAGCTATATGCTTAAGGTCTTTAAATGACTTTTCAAACTGCACTTCAATTGATACTGTAGTTTACCTAAATGGAAATAGTCTCAATTATTATTTATATTCCCTCAATCTTATAGAGTTGAAGGCAAAAATATTAGGCCTCCTATATGAACCTTTTAAAAATATATGATTTTTTTATTATATTTTGTCTTCTGGATAAAGTAATAATAGTCAATAATATTATTAACCCCTGAAGATTTATTTGTTTATTTTTATTGACTACAGAACAAACCCCTGTTTACCAATGACTTGCCTAATTAACCTAGTTAAGCCTTTAAATTGCACTTTTTATGCTGAATATCTTGGTAAAAGGTTAGTTATGACAATAAATTAGTTTTTTTTTTTAAAAACTGTTATGTGTCTTCTCCGTTTAGAAGGGTTGTTGCTAGAAGGGATACAGTTGTGGCCTGAAGTTAACAAGAATTATTTGCATATTTATTAATTTACCCATTTGAATTGTATTTTATTAACATCTACCCAAACCCTGAACCCAACCACCAAAGTAATGTAAAAACAGTAATTATACAGAGTATTATTCATACTATTTATTAAATTAGTTAAGTAAGTACATGTAGGGTTAGGGGAATGATGTGGGCTAGGTTTAATGGCATGTAATTATGCATTATTTGTTGTTATTACTATAGTAAGTACATGGAGCATCTGTAACAGTGTTAACTTTATTTCTGTTTATTACAAAATATATTTTAAAGATTGCTGAAAAGCGGTCGCCATTAATTTCTATATAGTAGATCTGTATTCAGTAGGGGTGTAACGGATCACGATACGGATCACAACCCACAGTTCAGAATGCACATGACCTGCAGATTAATAGTTTCTTGTTTTCTGTCAGTAGTTGTTTAGCCAGCATTAATAAATTCAGTGTATAGCTGCACAATAATCATTAAAAGATCGGGATCTCAATTCAAACACCCATGCAACATAAATTATAAAGGATGATAATTTGCATATATTTATTAATCCAATCTACGTTTGATCGACATTCAGTTTTTATTGTGTGTTCACACCAGATGTGGATAAAGCGTCAAGTACAATTGATTTACATGTTAAGTCAATGCAAAGATGCAATTAGACATCCTGGGGCGCAAATGAAGCGGTGCCAATTGAGTGTATTGTGCATTTGACATGCAAATCGCGCGAGTTGGAAAATCTGAACTTTTAGCAGACATTCGCACTGCGTTAACCAATCAGGACCTTACTCTTGATTATGACATAGTGCCTGTTGTTGGTGTCCCGAGGGGAAATCCTCTTGCCGACACCAGACAACAGCTCATCAAACTGGGCTCGGCTCATTCTGTAGCACCGCTGAAAGCGTTCATCATCTAGGTATAGTTTCTGGAGGAGTATATGAACTCACAGAGCTGGGTGCACCTCTGAAAGGATCTAGTGGACTCAGACACTGCGCCAAACGAATCTACGCTGTTTTCCAGTCTTCCTAAAGCACATAAAGGCACAGCTACTTTCTCAGTAAAATCCATGTTAGCCATTTAGCAACGAAGCTAGAGTCACTGGGCAGTCAGAAGCCCCACCCATGACACGAATCCACGTCTATTGTGAAGTGAATTTGACGTGAGTTTGGGATAACAGTTTATAATTCAGATATAAACACTGATGTTTATGGTAAAAATTAAAAACACTGTTTAATGCAACTTGATGCTGCTGAAAGTTGTAGCAATTACATTGTTAAAAGTTTCTTACAGTAATGTTTTTGTAGTAAATGTAAAACAGATGGCATTTGTCTCCTCCCTTAATCAAAAATATTGATTAAAAAGGATAGCATTAGATAATATTATTTCTCTGGTTTCTTTACTTTACAGGTCCACCTGAATGAGCCGATGATCCTGTTTAAGTTTCTGTCTCTGTTATGGGGCTACAACAGCAATTTAGGCGATCAGTTGGATTGTCGAGTCAGTGCCATTCTTCAGACTCAGGCTCTTTATGTGGGAAAGGCTTTTCTGTCCAGCCAGCCTGTAAAAACCCTCAACCTGCTGGCGTCAGATTCCTCACCAGGTATATCAGCATTTACCTTTGCTTACACTTACAGTTAGTCGTGTGGTTTTTGTATTGTTTTAACTGAGTGAACGTCTTCTACGCTGGATATTGTGAATTACCGTTCGGAAGGACTGTCAGTTGTTTTGTAATTCTTTCTTTGAATGATCGAGTTAATAATGTTGAGTTACTTTTTTAAGAAAATAAATAATAGGTCAAAACAATAGATGCAATTGTTATATATTTTGTGTGTTGTGTGAATTATAATAATAGTATAAATATAAAAATATATCTAAATAAAACTTTAGGCACACAAAATTTCATTAAAATACATTGGAAAAAATAATTAGATCAAATAATTTTGCAAAATTAAATAGTTTTACATAAAACAGCCTTTTATTTGCTAAAATGTTATGTAATGCTTGATTTGCTGTGAATATTATGTAATGCTACAAATATTTTGAATACAATAAAGTCATTTTGAGATCTTTTCTCTTGAATGAGACAAGGTTATTATTGTTAACAAAGACGAACAAAAAAAAATGAAAACTAGAATTGAAAAACAGAAACTGTATTGTTTATATACAAAACTAACTTTAACTAAAATGAAAGCAAAACCACCCTTCGTTTTCGTCTTTATACATATATTTAATACATACTGTAAGCCTTTTAGAAGTAAATCTATTTGCTTCGTGCTGCCAGTTTTACCCGTAAGGCCCATAATACTGTGCATGCGTGATTCAGCTGATGGTGAATTGAACACAAACAGTACAAGACAGCCTGCTGTGACTGAACTTAATTTGAACTGCAGCGCGGGTAAACCGAGGGCTTAAATGAGAGGATCTGGCAAAACGTAAGTTTATTTCATGACAGAAAGTCGTAATGGAATAAATAAATCAAGCTTCAGTTGGGTTGCAAAACGTAATCGTAAGAAACTTTTCAGATCATGGTGATGTTATAATTGACTGAAATTATGATTGCTGACTACATATTTTTGATATGTTGAGTCCAAACATGGGAAGATTGTCACAAAAGATCCGGTTCGCGTTAAAGATTTCCCATTACTACTGTGTATCTAACCTCAGAAGCAGCCTTGCACACATATTTTACTTACGGCTGCTATCTTGTGGGCTGTTGTATTTGAATTTGAGGATGGGTTTATGGTAGGGGGTCTACTGTCTAGGTCTGTCTAGGTCTACTTTGTCGCGTTGCTCGACACGCCCACCTGGTCGCTGTCGCTTGTGTAGATGGACGTCGCCGGAAGTCGCTCACTGTTGAAATAAACGGTCAATTGTCACTTTGCCACCACGAGTAGCTCATAGTGTGAATGAGGCTTAAGCTCAAAGCATGTAAATTCACTCAAATTTCTCTTTCACTGTATTAAATAGACAGATACTAAATGTTGTTGATTCCTAAATTATGTTGAATTGTTATATAGAATTCTTGATTTACTTCAATATAAAGTAATGTTAAAAAAAATCTCTGCAGAATATTTATTTTTATTATTATTATTATTATTTTATTTTATTTCTCCCCCACAGAGAACAAGTTCTCCACCATGACTAATGTGCATCTCTCCATGTTTGTGTATTTGCAGTGGTGCCGTCTCTGCTGGTCTGTGTGTGTTCAGGCGTGTGTGAAGTTCGCAGAGCTGCCATCGCTGTGCTCCAGTGTCTCTCTGGGGTTGTTTCTTCACCTTATCATCCGCTCGTGGAGAAACTCCTCAAATCATCAGAGGAGATCATCGCTGACTCCTCATATGTAACCCAAGTCAGTCAAAACTAAATACAGCTTTGATAAACTTTTCTTTCATTTTTGTCTTTCCTATTTGTGAAAATCCTAGAAATGCAATCAGATACGTTTATCAATCAATCAATCAACCTTTATATAACACCTTACTACAACCAAGGTTGACCAAGGTGATTTACACCAGTAAAAACTAATTATACAACACAACTAGAAACAAACATTGCAAAAATAATACAAGAAATGTCAATAAAATACAGTGAAACATTAAAGGTGCTGTAGGTAAGTTTTTGACTGTTCTAAAGCATAACAACAATACTATAACATGTTTGCAGATATTTAAGAAACATGCCAAGTGGACATTCTTGTTTACCTGAAAAACAATGCTGAAGTCAGTTATTCTGCTTTAAACGTGGGTTATGTGCCAAAACTTCTGTCTTTGTTTCGGTTAACCCGCCCACTATAACTTTAGCTAATTATATGTCAGCACCCAGGGTTGCCTTTGTGAAAAAACAGCGCAATTCATTCATTCATTCAGAAAGGCTCTCAAAGCATGCATCTGTGACTGAAATGCAACCTTTAGTAGACAGTAACAGAATCCGAAATGAGACAGATTCAGAGTTTCACATGAGGTGGTTATTAATAAGCAAATAATATAAATATTACAAGCGTAAACATTAGGTGAGCAGGTAACATTATAACCCCGTGTCCTAACCACACCCAAAGGGACGAGATTTGCAGTGATGCAAATCAGACAAACACGACAGAAACTTAAATACAGCCATTCAGAAGGCAGAATATGCACTCACTCACAAAATGGTAAGGTTTAGAATCTAATTAATACATATTAAACCTCTTTAACATTATTAAATGTACATGCTGAATCACTTATGCTGCTACTGCTTTTAGTAGTATGGCAATAAATGTCATGTAAAATGGCATTCAAACTCACAATGTTAGCATTTAACACTGTATAAAGCACATGAGCAGTACCTGAGGTGATCGTTGTCAAAGCTTTCTGTTGTTCAGCTGAAAGATATTAAAAAATATATATATTCCCTCTATCGCGTGCCATTGCTTTTATGTAGAACATGACTTAAATCAACCTTTAGGCTCGATAGTCAGGCACACTCCTGTTGGTCCTCAAACTGGCAACCTGTGCTTGAGTGTGTTTTGATTCAGGAATGCAATACCTAGTTCAACCACTGGGTGTCAAACTTATATACTGCACCTTTAAAACAGAGAAAAATGTCAGTGCTACTATGCATTAAAAGCCACTTTGAACAAGTGGGTCTTAAGCTTGGCTTTAAACAACAAAAACAGACTTCAGATTTTTTTGTTGGCATTGTCTGAAGTTTTTAAGGCCAAAATTCGCCCCTAAATTGATTGATTTTTTATTCATTATTTATTTATTTATTAATAATAAGGACTTTTTTTAAAGTTAATACCAAAGAAGATGTGTTTTAATTGGCATTTTGATGTTTTTATTGATTTTTGTACGCACATGCACTCACTCATTTTTATACGCAAATGACTTCTGATTCTTTGTAGGCCTTGTCCAAGTTCTACGAGGAGGCAGTTTTACGGAAAGATAAGAATAAAAAGTTGGCATCAGTTGAGCAGCTCCTTCAGTGTTTACAGTCACCCTTCTGTCCTGCCTACACCTCCAAAACACTTCTGCGGGCCCTTCAGGACGTTCATGGAGAGGTAATGTCATCAGTGTTGTAGTTTTTGTCTACTAAGGGTGCAACAATACAGACTTCTCACTAGGGCTGCACGATATTGGAAAAATCTGCAATATTTGTTTTATTCTGCGATTTATATATTGCGATATGAATACAATTTCACTAGCTGTATATTAGGTTGTGTCGCATACTATTTGGAAAAAATTTATAATTTTGGATTGATTGGGATGATTCTGTAGGGGAGTGCATATGCTTAAAATATAAGCAACAATCTAAAAGCATAGATAAATTCAATAAAGAAAAGATACAGATTATATAAACAGTGGAACTGTATTCAGGTATACAGTAATTGAATAATCAAATGTTAAATAATACTGCATAGTCTTCAATTGAATAGAATAGAATTTAAAAACTGTTCAACTCAAAAAACACTTGCGAAATTTAAAACAAAAAAAGAAAAATTAGTAAAAAGCACTGTCAAATAAAAATAAAAGAAAAACATTTCCATAAACAAAATGAACACAATATTAATACTAAAATAAACAGCTTTTCAGGTTTTTCTTGTACAGTTGATGTCAAAATTATTAGCCCTCCTGAATTAGTAGCCCCTCTATATATTTTCTGTATAGAAATGTTGATAAAATCTTCTCTAAACATAATAGTTTTAATAACTAATTTCTAATTACTGATTTCTTTTATTTCTGCCATGATGACAGTACATAATATTTTACTAGATATTTTTCAAGATACTACTATTCAGCTTAAAGTGACATTTACAAGCTTAACTGGGTTAATTAGGCAAGTTGAATAATTAGGCAAGTCGTTGTATAACAGTGGTTTGTTCTAGAGACAATCGAAAAAAATATTGCTGAAGAGGGCTAATAATATTGACCTTAAAATGGTTTTAAAAAATTTAAAACTGCTTTTATTCTATCCGAAATGAAACAAATAAGACTTTCTCCAGAAGACAAAATATTATAGGAAATACTGTGAGAAATGCCTTGCTCTGTTAAACATCATTTTGGAAATTTTTAAAAATAAATAATAAATATAATAATTCTAACAATATATTCTAATAATAATTAACTACCTAGCAATAGTTTTCAGTTTCATAAACTAAAAAATATAATCAAATAACACTGCAGTATCTTCTTCATTCTATAAATTAAATAATGGATACTATTACTGAGCTATGTACAGGGTGTCCGTGAGGTTTTAAAAAGTATTACAATTTAGGGCCCTTAAAAATTATTCAAAAGTCTTAAATGCTATTATACATGGTATTAAATTTTGTATCATTTTCGATTATACAATGTCTAGTTGTATGCTAATGTTTGAATGAGTTTAATCTGCAAATATTGGGATGCTGTGTATTTTATGAAATCGGTAAAATTCTGCTATATTTGACATCACGCTGCTTTATTTACTGCAGTAACAAAGGCAACGCCGTTATTCCTATTGACCTTAGTCTTGGCGTATGACAGAGCCATTGGAATCTTTTTGGCTCGAGATTTTCTTATTGTGTTATTCTACTTTTAATTAGTTTGACCGTTTTCTGCCTTGTATTATTCCTAGTCATTTCTCCCATAGGCGACTGAATTGGAAGTTCGAAACGAGCGCACTTTCTCATTGTAGAATAAGGTCAATAGGCGCCACCTGCTGGATTAGCATTTTTTATCGTTATATTAATAAGGTTTTAGTTTAGTATTAGTTTCTTACATTCATTATTTAGTAAATATACAGTAAGTTAAATTGTCGCCAATGTTACCGGTTAACACCTAAAGTGGCCATAAAGTCTTAAACAATATGGAAAGAGTCTTAAATTTTTTTTTAAAAGGTTTTGAATTTCTCTCTCTAATTCCTGTGTATATCCTGATATAGCTATTCAGTCAAGAGCAGTGTGATTTCATTATCCTTTTTTGTTTGATTCATATTAAAAACACAGACCGCAGGAATAAGATGTTTTTACTTTAAGATGCAGCACAATGAGAAAGTTACAGACATACAATTTCCCCAATGTTTACATTCCAAAGCATAACCGATTGAATGTTCGTCAAGTCTGACTGGTGGACATAATTACTGGTCATAACTGAGTCTTAACCTTGAGAAGAAAGAGTTCAATTGCACGTTGTAACTTTCATTTAGCTCTTCATATGACCCCTCCTCAAATCTCCCACGCAAGACCGGTGCGAGACTGTTAGCCATTGACATCCATGGTAGGAAAAACAAATATTGTGGCGGTCAATGATTACTGGATTTCTAAAATTCTTCAAAATAATGTCTTTTGTGTTCAATCTTTTTGGGTCAATCTCTTTAAGCAAAACCATTGGAAAATGGCTTGAGTAGTTACTAGGCCTCTTGTGTGTGTGTGTGTGCGTGCGTGCCTGCGTGCGTGCGTGCGTGCGTGCGTGCGTGTTTCTTATTATTGTAATGCTCTTTTTTAAAAAATTTTTTCAGCCTGTTTTGTCCGTTCTTCTTCCTGCTCTGGAGCGTCTTCTTGAACAGTGTGCTTCAGACTCTTGTACCTTCCTGCCAGACGAGGCTCTTCTTCTGCAGCTCTTGTTGAGCAAGTTCAATGAGACGTCGGCGCCTTTACTGGTCAAAGACCCTCGATGCCTAGAGGTCTTCATTAGGGCACTGCACACCTCAGCCAAGCCCTACCCTACAATCTCGAGCTTCCAGATTACTGCCCTGGAGCAGGTTGGTGGATGTTTAAGCCGCCCTCAAAACCACTAAGTAGACTTCTATCATTTTATTTATTAGTGATTCAATAATGAATAAATTACAGTCAGCATGATGTAGTACATGTGCTTAAATGGCATAGAAAAAAAACTCCTAAAACTTACATTTTCATTCATTCATTCATTCTTTTTTTTCGGCTTAGTCCCTTTATTAATCTGGGGTCGCCACAGCGTAATGAACCGCCAACTTATCCAGCATATGTTTTACGCAGCGGATGCCCTTCCAGCCGCAACCCATCACTGGGAAACATCCATACACATTCATCCACACACATACACTACTGACAATTTAGCTTACCCAATTCACCTGTACCGCATGTCTTTGGACTTGTGGGGGAAACCGGAGCACCCGGAGGAAACCCATGCAAACATGAGGAGAACATTCAAACTCCACACACTCCACCAAATGCCAACTGACCCAGCCGAGGCTCGAACCAGCGACCTTCTTGCTGTGAGGCGATTGTGCTACCGACTGCGCCATTCACCCTTAAACACATTTGTTTGTCTCATGCACCCTTATGCATTGTTTAATAATGCTTCAAAAAGATACTTTTATCCAAAGTGACTTACAAATGAGCATAAAAGAAGGATGTCAAATCACTAGAGAGCAGCAATATATAAATGCCATGACAAGTCTAGGTTAGCCCTCCTTAATGATTAAGCCCCCCTGTTTATTTTTTTCCCCAATTTCTGTTTAACGGAAAGAAGATTTTTTTCAAAACATTTCTAAATATAATAGTTTTAATAACAAATTTCTAATAATTGATTTCTTTTATCTTTGACAGTACATAATATTTTACTAGATATTTTTCTAGATACTAATATTCAGCTTAAAGTGACATTTAAATGCTTAACTGGGTAAACTAGGTTAATTAGGCAAGTTGGGGTATAAAGGCAAGTCATTATATAATGATGGTTTGTTCTGTAGACAATCGAAAAAATATATTGCTTAAGAGAGCTAATAATATTGACCTTAAAATGTTTTTAAAAAAAATTAAAACTGCTTTTATTCTAGCCGAAATAAAACAACTAAGACTTTCTCCAGAAGAACAAATATTATAGGAAATACTGTGAAAAATGCCTTGCTCTGTTAAACATCATTTGGGAAATATTTGAAAAATAAAAAAAATTCACAGGAGGGTAAATAAGGGACTTAGCCAAAAGAAAATGAATGAATGAATTCACCACAGGAGGTCTAGAAATGTATAACTATATCCGCTTGTTAAGTGTGACGTCACACGTAGCGGCTTCCGGGTCCAATCGCTATGTCAAACTGCATAGGGAGACTAATCAAATGGTAATATTAAACGTTTACAAAGCGCAGTAATACTTTCGTAAATCACGATCGCAATATATATGTCCATGCCTAATATCAGATGGCCAGAAAGTGATAATTTTTTTTATAAATTGTTAAAATTTTGCTATTTGTGATGCAGCAAGCCCAGAGACTGTTGTGTACACTATGATTGCATATAAAAATTACTTTAATGTGTGATATGACTAAAAGTGGTCATAAACTAATATTTTCTCAATTCAAATGAGTAGCAGCTTGGACCCGGAAACAGTATTCCATACGTCACCGATATGTCACGACTTAACAAGTGGATTTATATATATATATATATATATATGTGTGTGTGTGTGTGTGTGTGTGTGTGTGTGTGTGTGTGCATGCGTGTGTGTGTACGCGTGTGTGTGTGTCTATATGTGTGTCTATATGTATATATGTGTGTATGTGTATGTGTACAGTTGAAGGCAAAATTATTAGCCCCAGAGAATTAATAATAATTAATAACAAATTATTAATAATATTGACTTTAACTGTACATACTGTAAACAGTAATCAGTGCATATACATAAAGTGGAAGCTCAACGTTTCTTGAATATCAATATATTAAAATTTTTAAATGAATAGGTTGCATAATGTGAAGCAGTATTATTCAAGCAGAAATGATAATTGACCCATACTGGATCATTTTCAGAGCTTAGATTTTTTTCTGCGTATTTTGATGTGATGTTTCCTCAGATTACCAAGCCGTTCTTCACTGCTCTTGGAGATGAAAAGATTCAACAGAAGATTCTTTCTGTTTTGTTTGACTTGCTTGTTGGGAATAAAAGCCCTGCCTGCGCCCAAAGCATCAACAGTGTCTTTAAAACGGTATGGGAAATATACTTAGCTATATATATTTTTTTCTTATTTATATTTTCTTATCTTATTCTATGTTTATCTATATTCGATCTTCATATTTTGTTCTATAAAACTCAATTTTAAATGAAATTATTTAGAAAAATTGTAAGTGCTTTGTTTATTTTGGTTTGTTTTTCACTTAATCAGAGCAGTAACAATAAACCTGTAAAATGTTTTGCCGTGCCTGTATTTCTAGATTGCAGTGGATGGCGAGCTAGTGGCCAATGAGCTGATTCCTGCCGGTAAACAAAGAGTTACTGCAACAGTTCAACAAACACGTAGAAGTAAAATGAGGTGAGAAGGTTGTCCTTTTGTAATACACCACAAGTTCCAGTTCTAAGAGATTTGAAGATTCAGATTGCAATTTCTTTTCTCCTAGAAAAGCACAAGACACATCTGGGGCAGTGCCAGAGGAGAGTGTTGTTTCATGGCCAAGGGTGACCCTAATTTTAGAGCTGCTTCAACACAAGAAGAAACTTAAGAGGGCTCAGTATCTTGTGCCCGCTCTGTTTAATTTGCTCTCAAGGTATGTTAATACGTCATCTACTTCTGTGCTTTGATATCTGATGTTTTACACAAATATCAAGCAGAGCTGTATGATTCTCGATAATCTGGTAAATCACATTATTTGTTTAAAATATAGATTCTGTATATGTATATAAACTCACTCATGAACATTTACTAAAAGGAGAAGTTCCCCCAAAATGTTAATATAGCAACAGAAAGCAAAGGTTTAAACATATACTTTTGGATTGCCCTATTTTTAATGTTATCAGACAACGATTTTTATCTGAAGAGACTTTAAAGGAAATATTTTTGAATGTAAATTTTTCAAATATGGAAAAATATTTATCAAAAGTAAACCTTAACAAACTGTTTCAGGTTTTCATCTTATGTATTATTTATTGATGTTGATGTCTTTTTATTGTTATGAATTGTTTTATTATAGAAAACTGATATTTATAAAAATGTTGTAAATTTGATCTGGTTTTGCCATGAACTAGTCAGACAAGCTGACATGGCAATAAAATCAAAAACTCTGTCTCTCTCTCTCTCTCTCTCTCTCTCTCTCTCTCTCTCTCTCTCTCTCTCTCTCTTTCTCTCTCTCTCTCTCTCTCTCTTTCTCTCTCTCTCTCAATTCAATTCAATTTAATAATCACTTTATTGGCATGACAAATGTTACAAATGTATTGCCAAAGCATTTACAAAGTTTACATTAAAAAGAACATACATATATAATACAAACATAGTAAACACATTAAACAGTAGTAAAAAAAAAATATATATATTTATATATATAAAATAATTAAATAAAAAGTATAAATAATATATCATATTATTCAATATATCATGTTATTAATCAATATATCATATTATTCTATATATTATATTATTATTCAATATATCAGAGATAATTCAATATATCATATTATTATTCAATATATCATAGATTATTCAATATATTACATTATTCATATATATCAATAAAATAAAATAAAAAGATCAGAATAAACTGTACATTCAACAATCAACATTTTAGGATAAAACAGTAATAAAACAATAATAATCAGTATATTTACAATGATTCATTTATAATAATCTATAATAATCTCTATTGGCCCGTTTCCACTGAGCGGTATGGTTCGGTACACTTTTATGGCCGTTTTCACTGTCAAAAGGTACCAAAAAGCGTACCGTACCATACCACTTTTTGGGTACCCTTTGCAAAGGGTACCTAGCACGACAAAAGGGTACCAAAAGGGGGAGCTAGACGCGCAGCTGAACGCTATTGGTTTACAGAGATACGTCACCAGCGCGTACACAAGCAGGAGAATGAAAACGCCAAGGAAGCGCCATTTTTAAACATGTGCGAAAAATTGGGGCTGAGTGGAAATATTTTAGCGATTATTATTTAATACCAAGCTTGCAAATACGACATCTGTGCAAGAATGTTCTATTTCAGTTAAATCAAGATAGATGAACCAAATCTCAACAACTCTTCTGATTAAACACACTCTGAAATATGTCAATAAAATGGATTATAAATGTGGGTTTGTTCACTACAGGTGTCTGGAACCTGCTGCTGCTGAACAGGAGAATATAGAGTACACAAAACAACTCCTCCTCATCTGCCTGTTGAATGTCTGTCAGAAACTGTCTCCAGAAGGAGGGCCAATCAGCAAAGGTAC
>CAIGQW010012936.1:5819421-5838057 GCA_903798125.1 Danio choprae | reverse complement strand
TAGTTCTAGGGGACTTGTAAAATGACTCTATTTCCAAAAAAAGTGGTGTGTTACCATTTTAAACTTTAAAATGGTAATTTGTTTATAATACTATAGTTGTATTACCACAGCAAATATAGAATTACCATAACAGATTAATTCAAGTACTTTACTACGGTTCAAAAACACTTTTGTTTGTATAGAAACACATACAAGACATTCAGAATTTAGAAATCTCCTTCCAACCATGAACAACCTTATATCATAGCGGTGGGAAGTTTTACACAAGGAACAACCGCTCACATTTTTTTTTGTTTTCTTAAAGTGTAGTTTTTCCATAATGCCTCTTGTTTCTCCACAGGCCCATGAGGGAGGAAGTTCTCAGTCTGAGGGTCATATGGAGACTGTGGTAACGCAGATCATGCATGTGTTTGTTGATGCTCTACCTCATGTGCCCGAGCACAGACGGTTACCCATCCTCAGCCAGCTGATGAGCACACTGGGCCCGTCCCGCTTCCTCTGGGTGTTGATGCTGCTCCTGTTCAAGCAGCACGTCACACAAACATCTGCTGGTGCAACTGGGGCTGAAAAGGTACACACAGGGATCTCACGGGTTATGAAATTTCTCCAGAAAGGTCCATTAAAGACATCAAACGTCAGGGAATATCAGGAGTTTTTGTTTGTAGCTTTAAATTTTTATTTCGATTTATCAAAATGTAGGGGTTTTTTTCTATTCCAATTTTTTAAAATCATTATGATTAGGCTACTTTTTAGCTTGATTTTATTCCTATTATGCTCATAACTTGTCTGTCAGTCAATTAAGTCAGTAACATCAGTAAGGTTCCATTAGGTAACTCTACTTAATGTATGTACTAACATGAACTAATAATGAACAATACATGTACAGCATTTTTACTAATGCGTTATTAAAATACAAATTTGTGCTTGTTAACATTAGTTAATGCACCGTGAGTTAACATGAACTAACAATGAACAACTTTATTTCTATTAATTAACATTAACAAACAGAAATAAATGCTGTAATGTATTGTTCATGTTATTATATACATGAACTAACATTAACTAATACAATCTTATTGTAAAGGTTTACCTAAGTCAAATGCAGTCACCAGACTGTACCTACTAGCTAAGGTTAGCATGTCAGGGTAATATACATTTTAGAAGCTTTGGCTTCAAAATTACCACTTGGGTGTTAAAAATTAGATGACAGAAAAACTAAATGTACAGTTTGTGATACTACTATCGAGCTGTCAGATATGGGACAGGGAGCACTTCACAGCCATGTAAACTGAGTACCTGTGAATTATCCATTGTTGTTTTTTGTTTTTTTTTGGCTATTAAAGTCCTACAAAATGATATTCAAGCTAAAAAGTCACGGTGTTTGAAATTTGGCTTAAAGTGGGAAAAGTACACATTTTCATTTTTAGCTTTTTTTTTTTTAAACCAAAAAAGGATTTATTTTTGTGAACCAGTAGTGTTCAGCATTCATAGAGACAGTTGTGTGCTGTGCTGTTGTGCAGGAGGCTGTTGTGGAGAGAGATCAGGACTTCTGGATTTTGGTGTGCTGCGAGTTTGTGGTTAATGACCAGCTGACGTCCCTCATCAAAATCCTGCAGTATCTCATGACTCTGCCACAAGATAGTGAAGAAGGTAAGAACTGCCCACTTTAATTCATTCAAAATAAATGAAGATTTTAAAACAAATGTCATAATGCAAGTCAGGAGATACCTCAAAAAGACATAGAGCCACCATGACGGTAACTCTGGTGGGTGAATCTGTGTCTTCTGAAACAAAATAATAGGTATAAGATAAAATTCATTAAAGGGATAGTTCACCCAAAACTGAAAATTCTGTCATTGTTTACTAAACCCTTCATTTGTCACAAACCTGTTTGATTTTCTTTCTTCCGTTGAACACCAAAGAAGATATGCTGATTGCATTTGCACTAGAAAAGCCATTTAGTGCAAACCTAGCCAAGAAATGAAACTTATCAAATTGTATTGCATATTCATACAATTTCAATTTAACCTGATACATTTTTTTCAACAACAAATCGGAGTAAAAAAAATGTTATATTAAGAAGCTGAGGTGAAACTAGTTTTAATTTTAAGCAATTAATCAATTTATTGTAATAATTTTATATTATGGTCATTTACAACTAATAATTTTTCCTTTTGCTCACTTTGTGTCACACATTTACAGCTTTAGTTGAGAGATATTTAGTTTTTCCCTACTAAAAAACCTACATGCACTCTGAATTGACTCAAATCCATACCCAGTCTGAATTATTAGAGATTTATGATGTCACCCTAAAAGAAAACAGAAAGAAGTTACGTATGTTCTTTTTTTTTTTTTGCACAGCACCAGAAAAAAAGAAAACCCGTGTTAGAAGTGCTGCAAAGAAAGAAGAAACTGTCTCAGATCTGATTTTTAGTGTGGAGACTCACAGTGGCAAAGACCTCCGCCATTTTAAATTCATCTCCATCTCCTTCATGGCTCAGCTGCTGGCCTCTGACGGATTCGTTGGGAAGGTAAGTTTAGAGTCTAAAGCAGTTGATTTATTGTGACTATCAAAATGGCCACAGGATGTTTCAATTTAAATTAATTGTAATTGTTTGACTACAGCTGGCTGACTGTGAAGACATTACAGAAAGTACCTTACAGGCTCTTCAGCAAGAGTGAGTTGAAACTTGACTACAATACTGGATATTGGTTGTTGTGTTGGTAGCGGGTGTTAAATTTTTTCATTTTTTTTTGTTTACCTCTTAGTTTGTTGGTGGAAGTTCTGCGCTACATCCAGGCAGTTGCTCGATGTGTCGAGGATAATGCAGACAAACCAACAGCTAAGTTCTGGAGAGCCCTGCTAAGCAAGTCCTATGACACCCTGGACAAGGTAGGAAGCACTTTATTGTGATAAATAACCATACTTTATTTTTCCAAAAATATATATATTCAAATTGAGTTGATGCCTTGCTAAATTTTTTCAACTGATGTGGCGGAGAGGTTTATTTTAGCTAGGAGGAGTGAGTGAGTCAACCAGAGCAACCAGAGTTTAAGCAACCAGAGGAAACCGTTTTGCTTCTGAGGATGAAATATAAGCTAAATTATAATTATTTTTGACAAAAGGGACAGACAGAGATGTATTTAGAGTTGCATTGTAAGGTATATGAAAACACAGGCAAGAATTAATTATAGTTTTATAAAGTTTATTGGCATCCTTTCACTCCAATCACAGTTAGAGCTGAGAGATATGACACAATGCATAAATGTGCAATGATCACTTATATAGTCGGCAGTTTACATGTGTTTGTTGCCTCATCACAAACATACATGGCAAATTTCACAATATTTGGGGTGGAAAGCTATATCCGTATATACTGCATTTTGCATTCTGACGTTGTGAAACACATGACTGACTGAGAACTGCTCCTTGAAGCCCATTGGTTCAGTTCAATTTCAGTTTCCTTCATTTCATCATTCAGAACATCACAGTAGACATAAAAATTATATTTATGAAGAACTTCTGTCCTTAGCAGCGCAAAACACTATAAAATGTAATATAAATAGTTTTGTGATTCATAAATAAAAAAAAATATATAGATATATAAAGGCAATGAATAAATATTTAAATACATTATTGCACAATTTGTTATAATAGTTATTTATGCGTGACCGTTATTTAACTGTTTATGAACTTTTTTTTAGCTCATAGTGTCTGTCAGTAATATTTTAAAGTGTAGTCCTGTTTAAATATGTTTCTTATTGCACACTGGACAAGAAGCGCTGCACTGTATCATACCTTTTAAAATTTTAAACATTGTTTTCTTTGACTGTACGGACACTGGCACCACCATTCGGTACTGAATGTATTGAAAACAATGATGCCGGGCTTTAGTTTTCCTGTTTTCCAAAATAAGAGTCCCACATACATAATAAGTATATAAGTAGTAGTATATAGTATAATATAACCTTAGATCAATTTAAAAAATAAGGTGAAACAATTATCTACTAGGGAATGTTGTAGTCAATCAAACACAGCCTGGGACATGCCATATTAACAAGAAAATAATGGTGTGTGAGGCTTACAGTATGCCATTTCCATATACTGAACTCTTATTATTCTGCTATGTCTAGGTATATCTGGATTTTTTTCCCCAAAATAAGACTTTGCAGAAGCAGTGTGTTTTGTGACTTATGTAATGCACAGTGGTTACTAGGGTGGTTAATAGTGATTAAAAAATACAAATAAAGCAACATTTAATTCCCATGGCTCCTCATTGAGGTGTTTTGAAGTGATCACAGGCAAAAACAACACATGTTGTGTTGGTTGTCAAAATGGTACTTACTTTTGCTTATCCTGGATGAGCAACCTACATAAAAGATGAAAATTACTCTATAGTGGAGACAAATTCCCAATATTTAATTAACATCACTATGCAAAGGGACATTCATGTTTTAAATTGTTTTAAAAATGCTCAGGATTGTTTGTGGAGGGTTTCCCAGGGATGGGTTGCAGCTGGAAGGGTGTCCGCTGCGTGAAACGAATGCTGGATAGGTTGGCGGTTCATTCCGCTGTGGCGACCCCAGATTAATAAAGGGACTAAGCCGAAATGAAAATGAACGAATGAATGTTTGTGGAGGATTAAATGTAATTAATTATGTTGTTAATAATGTTCAGTTTCTCGATTAAAGACCGGTTGTTTTGCTTCATTGGGTAACATCACAATATACTGTATATTGCAGACAAGTCAATATTGCAATATAATTTTTTTCCAATACTTTTCATAATATACTTAATACCTACATGATACTTTTCTGTTCTGAACTGAACCACAGTCCTGTTTCTTGAACTGCTGTCTTCACTGACCAGTTTCATGCTCACTTCTAATCTAAATTTTCGCATCGAAATGTTTTTAGGTTAATGCCCTTCTACCAATGGATACCTTCATTACGGTGATGAGAGGCTTGATGGGTAATCAATTAGCATCAGTAAGAAGGAAGGCCATGGAGTTACTCAATAACAAACTACAACAGAGGACGAAGTGGCTGAAGGAACAGGTAAAAAAAACTTTTATTAAAAAAAAAAAATTCCCCACTTTTATTTTTATTTAGTTTATTATTTTTACAATACATAACAATATTTTAACAGAAAAAAACATGCTAACATATATCATTACATACAAACACATATATTAATATGTACATACATAATTACCTATATATACACCACATAAACTTGCATGTAAAATAAGTTTTAAAAACATAATAATAAAAGCCAAACGGATAATATTGCTATATCTCTTCCTATTACAATTCACTTAAATAGGGATGTCTTTATATTCTCTATATATCAACCATTTTTACCAACCCTTCCTGAAAATATTTGTTTTCATCCTTAACATAAATGTCAGTTTTTCCATTACCTGAATTTCTTCAATTATCTCAAACCACTGCTTACATTTCAACGTTAAGTCTTTAAGTACAATGTTTAATTTTATTGCTAATATGCAATGACTGCTCGTTCTTCATTAATACATCCTTTTAAATATTCATCTCTTAATCATATTTCTGTGGCAGATCACTGCACTTCTGGAGCTCATTGGCACTCTTCTGAGCATTGTGGGTCGCAGTCATGGACAGGTCACGGCCCAGGAAGAAGAAGAGTTGGCTATCAATCGACAGACGGCTCTTTACAGCCTTAAGCTTCTGTGCCGTAATTTTGGCTCTGATCACAAGGAGAAGTTTGTACCGGTGCTGAATAAAGCGGTGGAGCTGGTTGCTGATAAAGATGAGGAGAAGAATGTCATGGGAAGTGCTCTGCTGTGTGTAGCGGAAGTTACCAGCACTCTGAAAGCGCTCGCTATTCCACAGTTACACAGGTACTGTAGAGCTCAAAGTTAGGGCTTTGGCTTTTAAAAAAAGAACTAGGAACATGTGTTTACTGCTGGTGATATAATTGAGTTTTAATGTCCACAAGGTGGCAACATTAACCCAGGCGCAACAATAGACAAACAATAACAGATTTTTACCTTGAGCATTTGTATGAGACGGAGTAGTGAAGGTAAAAAGTAATATTTTTAAAACTATTTTCCATTTGAATTGATTGCTTCGCAAAATGAATCATCATTATGAAATGCAACAATCTCAGGCCAAACATGTATGTCATAAATTTATCAGCATAAAGGAGTGCACCCTCTTGTGAAAATGAATATTTTTATCTCTTTTTCAATGAATATAGGCAATAATTTTTGGTGCATTTAAACAAAACCATTTTATTAAGCAGCTATATTCATTAAAAATAGAGTTTGGTCACCGAACATCTTTAGGAATAGAAAGATAACACATTTAAATTCAAACATGTTAATGCAATAACAAATTACATGCTACAAAATTTGAACTAAAGTTTCTCTGGATTTCCCTGTTTAATAAAAATGTATTACATTATTTGTCAACTAATAATTTCCTGCGAATGTTTTAAGTCTAATCTAGTAAATTAAATAAATGATTAAATATTAGGGGTGTGACGAGATCTCGCAAGACTACATTTTTATTTCTTCAAAATAGGAAAAAAACTTGTGTCGTTCTCATGAACCCAATCTCATGTCTTGTATCATGGAGCAAGCGTCTCGTCACACCCCTATTAAATACCATTAAATGTTTGTACCATTATATTTTGTAATTTGCAGTGCAAATTATTTAGTTTTTTTCAGTGTAAATCTTGCGTAAGGGTATAGTTCACCCAAAAACTGAAAATTGTGTCATCAATTACTCACGCTCCACTAGTCTTGATAATTGATATTGTTAGATCACCATCTCCACGCCAGATAAATAAGATCCAGCCCCGGACGCCAGATCTTGTCAGGAAATGTCAGTTTCTCCAGGTATCTGGACAAGAAATCAGCAGAGTTTCCAATACCCAAACCTGTTAACCAACTGAATTAACGGTCTCCTGTCAATATAGGAGTTGACTGAGAAAGTCATAGAGGAGCAGAAGCAGGAGACGAAGTAATGATGATAAAGAAAGAGCAGAGTTTATTGAATAATCTTAGTCGTTTATGATTCAATGCAACAAGTGTTATTATACCACAAGCAACAGCAATGGAAAATTGCTGGTTTACAATATTGTCCAGAGACAATACAGACCTTGAAATGGAGACATTCTCTTATCTCTTACTCCTGAAAACAAGTGTCACTTGAATTCACAATCATATGATTATAACAATATGGGAAAATGGAAATGATAATAAAGCAATAATTATAGGAAAATAATAATGATAAAATATAATAGCATAATAAATTGACAAATAATAATCAATAATAATAATCAAATCATTAACTAATAATCAATAAAATTATATAATGATAATTGTATAAATGACTAGTGATCATATGATTAAATAAAATAAATGAATACAAACAAATGAAAATAACACAACACAAATGAATGGTTGTTTTCTTGAAAGAACGCACACACAAGTTTGCTACAAGGATTCTCAGATCCTTAGTTAGATTCTTCATTATGAATGTTCTTTAGTTGTGAACTAGAATTATCTTGAAGAATAAAATTACTCTGCTTCACTGAATTGATTTATATACAACTGTTCAATTGATGTAGAGTATTTAAGGCAAGTATATTATAAGTAACTAAGTAAATGACTTAAATGTGAAAGTAATCCCTTTTTCAGTATCAAATTAATTTAATTACAGTAACTAGTTACTTTGTAACTAATTACACCCAGTCAACACTGAAGCTATGTTAGCATCAAAACTGAAGTATACATTGGACGTTAGTTTTACATAATTGGATGTAAGTTCACAAGTGTAAAGCTGACAAACAGTATAAATCACTATAGTTGAGTGGTTTATTTGTTGCTTTGTTTTTTATCCATACATATTCCTGATCTCGTTTTGTGTCTTTCTATTGTTGTGTGTTCAGGCTGATGCCCGCTGTGCTGGACACTCTGAAAGAAAGGAAGGACCTGCTGAACAATGAAATCTACCTGCTGAGTGCCGTCACAGCTCTACAGCGGGCATCTGAGACTCTGCCACACTTCATCAGCCCATACTTGCTGGACATCATCTCACAGGCCAGTGCCACCTTTGAGTAGCATAAGTGATGGAAATACATTTTATTCTACAAGTTGCTGATTCTAATTGAAATCTTCTATCTCGTCTGGTTCTCTAGGTCACCCGTTTAACTCTGCTAGCCACGCGACTGACATCTTGCCCTCAGTTATCAGTACGCCTGGCCTCTCTCAGCTCCACCCTTGCCACAAAGCTTCCTCCCAGGGTCCTCATTCCCACCGTCACTAAATGCTACTGCAGCATGGTGGATGTTCAGCAGGTAGGACCAAATGTATCATTAAAGTATAAAAAAAAACGTACTCTCACTAGGCACGATTGCCTTGAACCGTGCTGAAGCGCGGTTCTCCCTCTCCCCCGACGGCCTGCACTCACATTGTATCCGAGACGGAGCACGCTTGCGTCATTGATGATACGACTGTTCAGTTTAGTGCAGCTGACGTGCAGCGAGGGGTTTGCGTCTTTAATAAACTATGACAGTTCGTGTTCATTTTAAAAAAAGTAAGAATGATTAATAAATCCATATGAAACAGTCACTTAAAAGTGACGTCGCGTCTTCAGTTTCGGGCTCAGGCGCGCTTTGCACTCACACTACAAGCGTACCACGCCAAAGCCCAACCAAACCACGCTCTGGCATACCTCTTCCAACCGAACTACAGCCGGCCAACTGAACCGCGCCTGGGCCCGATTCAGAGCACTCACACTTGTCAAACGAACTAGGAAACGCACCTCTGCACGGTTCGGAAAGCATAGTGTGAGTACGCCCTTAATATGATTAACTCTTTGATGTGTACAATAACACTGGTGTGATTGGAACGTTCAGTGCGTCACGTGATCATCTGCTGAATTCAATTTGCTTTTCCGTGATGGTTTGCGCAGAGCAAGAGATAAATGCATGCGTGTTTTTAATAAATCACTATTTTTCTGTCTTTTCAAGCTAATGGTATTTATTTTAAGTTTCAGACATTTAAATACGCATAAGTACTAGCAAAACATACAATTTATGGTTTGTAAAATGCACAATGAGGTCTACAGAGATGGATTTTTGAACATAATCAGATATTTGTTCACATAAGATATACCCTGTTTATGTTACTAAAATTTCTAATCGAATCGTTTTCCACAAACAGCCATTTACCTTCATATATTTAGGGAGAAGTTGATGAATTAACATGTTGCAAATCCAGCAGCTGTAATCTTTCCCCTGCAGTCATCTTATATCAAACAATATGATCACTATATTTAGATTGATTAAATGACACATGTTCTTACACTTATTTGAGAATTGGAACATCAGATATTTCACAATTTATTTAGCACGTTTATTAATATTTGAGGAAAAAAATTACTTAAAATACATATCTAATTGGGGCTGTGGTGTGTCGCCTGATAACCTTGATATGTTGGCATGGAAACTTTAAAGCAACACATTCTAAATAACAGTCACATAAAACCTCACAGAGTCAGCAGGATTATTTCAAGTTTGCTTGTAAAAGAGATAAAGTGTAATTGACAGTTCCTGCAACATGTTTGATGATTTTGCATAATTCGTTTAACCACAAAACCACTTTTTAGTACTGTGCTTTTGTTGACAAGCTATTATGATGATGAAGAATGAATGAACGTGTGAATGATTGAATAACACATAGTTGATGTTAAAAAAACAAGCACCGTTACACACAAGTAAATGTAAAATACATACAAAGTTACATCTAAGTGTCCATCTTGGTGAGAATTCGTTCTAGTATTAAATGAGTATTCAAATAACAGAGACTGTTCTGACTTAAGTGAGCATACAGAGTTTAAGTAGAAAATAGGACGTGTCAGTGTATCATAATTAGGCATTAGGCAAAAATTGAAAGAAGCCAAATATACCTGCTATTGTCACTGTTGTTAATCTTTAAAAAAATAAATAATAAAATAAAACTACACTGTTTTAGACTAAACTTAGTAGCTTTTAGTAAACATCAGACAGTATATTTAGTTTATACAGTTAAGATTATGCAGAATTTAATTATTCAATTTCTTTTGGATGTTTTTTGCATATTAATATCTAATATACCAGGAAATCAAATCAAATAAATCTGGCTTTTAAATCTTTGTCTCTGAAACTGCCTTTGTCCTATTGTTTGGAATTTAACATGATCACTATTGTTTAAAAGTTATGTAAAAACAATGTCTTGCGTTAAATTTTTTGATTATTATTGTGCTGATCTAGTATCAAAAATAATATTGACCCATTTAGGAATCTGTATGCAAATGTCAGTGATCATAAATATAAAAATAAGCCCTAAAAAGTTATTACAACTATGCTATTATCAGCTGATCTCCATATTCTGTGTACTCTCTGTGCAGAATCGTCTTGGTCCTCTGATGATTATCCTGAAGGAGCATATCAGTCACATGGACAAAGACCAGCTCAATAACCACCAATCAGAGCTCACTTCCTTCTTTCTGTCCGCGCTTGATTTCCGTGCTCAGCATTGCCAGGTAATTAATACCCCGTTACAGTTTTTTTTTCTTTTTCCCTGATTTTATTTTTACCGATGAATGTAACTTTAATAGGGCGATCTGAAGAAGACTGCTGAGATCGAAGGCTGCGTGATCGACTGTCTGCTAGTGATGATTATGAAACTTTCAGAAGTCACTTTCAGACCTCTTTTCTTCAAGGTAAGCTTCTGTTGTACTTCCTCCAATTAGACAGACTCTAATATTTACATGCATAAATAATACTTCTGACTGGAGCTTTCAAACTACAGCTTTGTGAAGCGTAAAAACTGTTGTGAATCTTTTTTTTATAGTCTGTAGGTTTTTTGTGTGATTAATTAGATTTTTTGGATCAGTTTATAATAAAAAAATGGTTTCGTGCTCTTAGTAGTTGTATATTTTGCTCTTGCTTTTTAGTTTAACCCCAAAAATGTTGAGTTTCTTTGAGTTTCTCACAAAAGAAAAGACACAAAAACACAAAAGAAAATATTTAAGAATGTTGGAAACTGGTTGCCATCAGTGATGGGAATAAAGGCGATATAAATAAACGACGTTACTAATGGCGATACTTTTTCAGTAACGAGTAATCAAAGGAATTTACAACACCGTTACTGATAATAAAATGCGCATTACTGTAATTGAGAACACTGACATGGTTTTCATGCGAGCAGCGTCTCACTCAGCCATAGGACCTCTCTTTCTCTGGGCTGTGTGCGCGTTTGTGTTCGGAGCTGGGGCGTTTCATTTTGGGTGAACTATCCCTTTAAAACTATAAAACTGTACAACTTACTGAAGCGTATCCTGTCAGAGGATCCTGACTTACCGCTGTCTATCCTTGCGGAGTTTCAACCGCAATGTATAGACTTAAATAAATATTCTCTAGAAAACTCTAGAAGTCATTAACTAACTATATTGCTTTATAAACCCTTCTTTTTTTCTTTTTCCCCTCTTTTGTACTTATTTAAATAGTCAAAAAAAATACATTCACTAATCAACTTAACTAACATCACAACATACATACAAACATAATGCTTTAACATTGTGTACGTACAAACAAAGACAAAAAAAATGTCAGCATCATTTAGTCCACTTACAATTACATTTGGCTTTAGAAGTAATTTATGAAAGATGCCACGTGGCAGTGAACTCGGACCCGTAATCATTTAAATTAAGTCTTATTTTTTCCAAACTAAGGAAATGCAACACCTCATTGTCCCACTGTTTAAAAGAGGGAAATGATTGTTTCCAATTGATTAAAATCAAAAGAGAAGCAAAGGCAATGCAGTCCAGTTTACTTTTTGATTAATTGTTATTTTCATATACAATACCAAATATAGCAGTTAAGGTATTTGCACATTATAAACCATTTTTATATTACAAAAACAAGATTAAAAGATAATATAATCATATAAATGTTTGTATTTTGGCATAAATGTAGAGTACTGATAACAATGAACATATTTGTATTGTTAAAATATATGCACTATAGCCTTGTGTGCAATTTAAATATTTTTCAGTTTGTATGCATTTTGATTGTTATATATAAATGTAAATATCACTTACGTTTGGACAAATGCTTGATACTTTTAGCCTTGAAAGGGATAGCTCACCCAAAAATAATAAGTCACTCAGCGTTTACACACACTTTAGTGGTTCTAAACTTTTATGCATTTCTTTCCTCTGTTGAACACGATACTAGATATTCTGAAGAATGTTGGAAACAAAAACAGCCATTGACATCCATAGTAGGAATAAAAAAATATGGAAGTTAATGCAGTGCTTCCCACAGGTTTAAAATATACTTGCGGTGGTTGCTAGATTGAAACACACCCTTTACCTATGGCACATAAATTGTTAACTACATGTGACAAACAAAAAATAATGTGATTTTTAACAATATTTAGATTTATTATGACACTGTTATACACTTTTTATTGTCAAAGGGTTAAAAGGGTGTTGAAAAGAAAAACTTTTCTCTTACTTTGTATGCTATTCAGGAGCCATGTAAACCCACTGGTAAAAGCTGCTCTCTTTCTCTCTCAAGTTCAGGTTACTTTATTGACCAGTATTGCCAAAGCATTTTAGAACCTGTATAAAATGTGTAATATATTAACATCATCAAATTAATAAAATATACAGCAAATGAGAAACAAATGACAGAAAAAAAGGAATAAAAACAGACAATATCTCTGGTTATATCTGATTAACCATTTCTAATGGTGTACATACATTTTGCAGCCAGTTTAGATGCCATTTTGTAGTCTCCCGAGTATATTGTGAAGTTTTTCTGAGTCGTTTAGATTAAAGAATGTATTTTTTAATGTTTCTCTTGCTCGCTCTCGTGGCTGTGCGCGTGCTTTCAGCTGTGAAGCCAAGAAAAAAAAAAAGTAGGCTTAAAGGAAAAGGTCATGCAAAAACATACAGTTAACAACAGCTTTAGAAAACGAAAGCAAAAGTCGAATCCCGGACATTTTAGGAGATTTACAAACCCCAGCAGAACGCATTGTTAAGTCTCAAGAAAGGCACGTGTGTTGATGCAGAGCATGTGAGACTGTCTGTGGGAGTGTTGACAGTTCTTGCGCACACAGAAAAAGCGGTAGAAACGTGTAGGGTAAGAAGATTTTCCACTGGTTAATCGATCCTGTATGTTTGGTTATCTTGTGCAGATAAAAAAAGTGTAAAAGGATGATAATAGTAGTTAAAAAAAAAAATAAGTGTCACCCAATATACTTGGACAGCCGTTAATATACCTGGGCAGCTCGCCCAAGTAAAGTCTATGTGTGGGAAGCACTGCAATGGCTATTATTTCCGACATTCTTCAAAATATCTACTGTAGAGTTCAACAGAAGAAAGAAATTCAAACAGGTTTGGAACACGTGGAGGATAAGTAAATAGATGACAGAATTTTCATTTTTGGATGAACTATCTTTTTAATATCACAGTAAGTGACCAAAGGATAGTTCCTTGTCTAGTATTGTTAGTTGTGGCTGGATGGACCCCCACTTTGGGAACCACTGCTGAATAAATGAAAGTGAAATATACAATGTTTTATGGTTTTCTGAGGAGTCTAACAGTTTTCAGGTAATGAAAGTTGCAAAATGTACAATTGCTTGTGCCTAAATACTTTCAACGTTTTGTGCCTGAATGCTTACACTGTCAATTACAGTCAATTACAGATGGATGAAGAGATTCCCCCCAAAAATGTTTATAGCGCTTTGAGTACCCTGAAAAAACACTATATAAATGTAAGAAATTATTGTAACTAACTATTTGTAATTGTAAATAGCTATTTCCATCCAAAGAAGCTAATTATATTCGCAAAACTGGAGTATCACACAAAAGACGTGCGAATAAAGCAGCGTTTTCATCCAACGAGTCAAAGAGCACAAAATCGTCGCTTCCTGATTAACTGGAGCCAAATATCAATAGCAAAAACGGAATTTACTGAGGTAGGAGAAGCTGCGTGATTCTTTTCCTAGACGATGCCGACATACAGTGAGATGTGGAGCACAGACGCTCTTGACAATTCTGAAGGTAATTAATAATATAATAACACTAACACTGAAATGGTTAAGGCATTTCAGAATGACCAAAACAACATTTCAGATGTTTTACTTGTGGTCAGCCTGCTGGTTTGTCCATTTACACACATTTTTATCACCACATGATCTCTTATAACAAAATCACAATCACATTTTTTAATGCGCATACTGGATTTGTTCTGTAAAAGTGTTTCCATCATAGTTTATGCACATCTTTTCTTATCGAATAAAAAGTTTATCCTATTCAGTTATGCGCATACATTTTTTGTGCATTTTTTTAAATTGATGCGCATCTTGGTGTTTCCATCAACCGTGTTTTTGTGCGCATATCTAACATGCGTATAAAAATTAATGGATGGAAACATGGCTACTTAGAGATGCTCAGTATGTTCTTCCAAGATGCTTTGGGTATAAACGATCTTCTATGAACATTAGAAGTGTAAATGCACGCTGAATGAATCGTCTTTTCTCTCTTCTGCAGCTGTTTGACTGGTCAAAGATTGACGGTGCTTCTAAAGATCGCCTGCTGACCTTCTACAGGCTGGCAGATCGTATCGCAGACAAACTCAAAGGACTGTTTGTGTTGTTTGCTGGCCAGCTGGTCAAACCCTTCTCCGATCTGCTGCATCAGCTCAACATTTCCCACACTGGTAAATCTACACGTTTGAACGTTTCTGTCATGTTTCAAATAACACCTTTAATGTGTCACCATTATATCAACATTTTCTGACTAGCTCATGTTAATCTAAGCATTAGTTCACCCAAAAATGAAAATTCTGTTATTAAATACTCATCCTCATGTCCTTCCAAATCTCCTGAGACTTCATCTTCAGCACACAAATTAGGATATTTTAGATGGAAATTCAGGAGCTCTCTGATCCTCCATATACAGCAAGGGTCCCAAGACATTTAAAGTCCAGAAACGGAACCCAAAACATTTCATAGGACTTCATGTGGTTCAACTATAATCATACAAAGCTCCAAGAGCTAAAAAACTGAAGGAAAAACAACCCTTTGTCTTCTCTTCCTTGAGAGGTCAGGGTGAGTGTTTACCACGAGTGTTTACTACTATGTGCTGCTGACTCTAATGTCAGTACATCATACTGCCCATAGTAGGGCTGCACGATATTGGAAAAATATGACATTGCGATATTTTGTTTTGTTTTTTGCAATATGAATACAGTTTCATAAGGTTGCTTGAACAGCTCTATTTGGAAGTTATTCATTCATTTAGACGTGATTTGGGATTATACTGTAGGGCAGGGGTTCCCAAACTTTTCAGCTCGCGACCTCCAAAATAACAATTCCAGTGACTCGTGACCCCTACTATCCTCAGAGGTGGTTATAAATATACAAACGGTGCACACACACCAATAGTAACTATATAAACAAGCTTATTGACAACACAAAAAATGTGCAACAGTCTAACAACCATATAATTTTTTTGGTTTAATTTAATATTAACCTCACTTAATGAGAATGGTGGGGACAATGTTTACAGCACAAGACTATTCTTGGTTTAATTTTGGAGATCACCACTTGGAGATCGTTCTCTATGTTCAGTCGTGGCCTTTATTTTTAATGTACGTGAGTGCCGTAAAGGGGTCAAAGTTTAACATTGTGCTGTAAAATCAATCTGCTGCAACTAACACTATTGCTGTGTCATTAATCTAGCATAATAACCCGAAGGGTCGCAGTCCAATGGAAAAAGCTGATGGCTTTTCATTTGCATGCTGTTTTTTAATGTAGCTAATAAATACAATTTTTATCTTCTGTAGGTTATGGATAAAATATGGTAATTCTTATAGTTTAATAACATGTATATGATATTTCTGAGAATCACCTCATTGTCTCGCGACCCCCACTTTGGGAACCACTGCTGAATAAATGACAGTGAAATATACAATGTTTTATGGTTTTCTGAGGAGTCTAACAGTATTCAGGTAATGAAATTGAAAAATGTAAAATAACACTGTAGTCTTCATTGTATAATAATTCGACACAATACAGCTTTTATAAAGTTGCAAAAGGTACAATTGCTTGTGCCTGAATACTTTCAACTTTTTGTGCCTGAATGCTTACACTGCCACAGGCCTTAAAAACGCAAGCAAATAATAAACTCCATTAGTTCAGCTCTGCAGGGAAATCCCATGTGTTCTAAACTGTGGCTCTTGGGCAATTTGTATGTGAATGATTTGAATTGTGTGAGGACTTTGTAAGGACATGAAGGTGAGTAATTAATAACAGAATTTTCATTTTTGGGTGAACTAACTCTCTAAGAGGAGGTGTGGAGTAATGAGATTTTAATATTTACATTGACTCCCCTTCTGCCTATAGACAAAGCCTTCTTTGACTCAGAGGATGAAAGTGATGAGGATTCAGATGAGGATGATGATGATAATGTGACGAAGAGCAGCCTTTTGCTACAGTATGTGTTGGACTGCCTTCACAAGATTTTCCTCTACGATACTCAGCACTTCCTCAGTAAGGAAAGAGCTGATGCTCTTCTGTGCCCCCTGGTGGATCAGGTCAGTGTAGCACACAAACTGAACATCAATCTGTTAGCATTATTTTTATATATATATTGTGATTTATCCACTTCTCATTTTAGATCTCATTGTGAAAGAGCTGTCTTCAGCTTTTGAATTAAAGCAGCTTTCAGCTTATACTTTTAAACATCATCTAGATCAGGGTTGCTTAAACTTTTTTGTATGAAGGGCCAAAAACCAAATATCATTGAGAGCCGTGGGCCGAAGATAAATATACCAAACTATTCGTAAAGAATGGTATTTAACTCCAGCTGTTCGAACTGTAGTTTTGCCGAATGACTAAAAAGTTATCAGTATGATGGTGAAAACTGTACATTTCTAGTCAAACCATCCTTCTGCACTCTTATACCAAAAACAGAAACAAGGGCAGCATTAATAGCTACAAATGTGGGAGAGCGTTGCTATTATGTGATAGTGTTGCATTGCAATATGGAGAAATTACTTTTGATTTAACATCAACACTTAATTCACAAACACTTGAAAATGAAATGATTTAATGACAGTAATTCTCTATGGTTACAACTGAATTAGTTACAAATAACTGTATAAAATAATAAAACATGAAATGATAAAAAACTAAGTAAAGTACCTGAGAGAGAGAGTGTTCTAGTGGTACTGTTCTACCACTGTTCTAGTGGTTTTATGGATATTTTAATTAAAAAAAATGTACATGTTGTGCCTTAAAGTCTCTAAAAAAAATTATTTTTAACCTTTTTGTAAGGTCAGGTTAAAGTTCACAAATGGTATAATCCTAAGAAATGTTAACATCAACTTTAGGATTAAAAATATAGTCTTCTTTTGTTAACATTTTTTAATCTTAATAACTGTAATCTTTAACAATTTCGCTTTTATAGTTCTTAATCAAAACTTGGTGTTGTAAAAATAGTGTAAAGATTTTTCCCTGTCATTGTGGTGTCCTGAGTTAGTTTTATGTGTTTGGTTTCTGAAGTTGGAGAACATGCTTGGAGGAGAGGAGATCTACAAGAGCCGCGTTACCACACACTTGGTGCCTTGCATTGCTCAGTTTGCTGTTGCCATGAGAGACGACTCACAATGGAAAGTTCTCAATTATCAGATTCTGCTCAAGACACGTCACAGTTCACCAAAGGTATGCGCTTTCTCACTTATGAAACTTGATATTGACGTCAACATAAGAACAATGCCGACTCCCTCTTTTAAAAAAATCATTAAGAATTTCAGTCGTCTTGTCAATTTATAACATAATGGATACTGCTTCCTGGTGAAAATTCAGTTATTTCCATGCAAGAATACTATTGTATCAGCTTCTTAGTGGTTCATGTTACAGCACACTATTATAACTCTTCTTACAATATGTAATCTCAGTCTCACTTGTCTCCAGAATGCCTCAGTTTCCGATCGAATACCTTGTCCTATCTACACACATGACGTAATGCTTCAACACATGATAAAAGCTCTCTTTTAAGTTTTTGCCATAACTACCCACGATGAAGTTTGCAATTTAGAAACGGTTTCTATTTCTGTGATGCCGTGGCTGAACAACAGCATAAACTACTATGACAAAGATCGCCTCGGGTGCTGAATATGTTCTTTATTAACTGTTAAATGCTACTCAATATATTGAAGCAGTGAGACTCTCCAGTCACTGTCCGTTCCATATTTCAGAGTGAAATGTGGCAGTGGTTAAATTCACATGCAAGCAGCTCATGCCTCTGAGCGCTTCCATTCACAGTAAACCCTGCTCCACATGAGCTACATCTCAGCAGGCACTGTGAGTTTGGGTCTCTTATAATATGCATATAAAAATGCAACACTAAAAATCTTTTATTAATCAACAAAGAAACAGAGTCTTCCAGAGGTTTTTAAATAGTTTTTTTCATAACATTTAAAATCTAAGAAGACAGCAGTAAGTTAGAGCTGCATGATATTGGAAAAACGCTATATATATATAGAGAGAGAGAGAGAGAGAGAGAGAGAGAGAGAGAGAGAGAGAGAGA
>CAIGQW010012936.1:5800087-5819411 GCA_903798125.1 Danio choprae | reverse complement strand
AGAGAGAGAGAGAGAGAGAGAGAGAGAGAGAGAGAGAGAGAGAGAGATGAATGTCACTTCACCAGATTCATAATTTTAGACAGCTTTTGTAACTTTATGAATTAGTGGCTAATTTGTATTCATTTGTACGGTCTCATTCATAGATTTAAGTACGATTCGTTCATCCAATGAGGTAGGTTTAGGGCTGGAGTTTGAGGGCATGGCTTCTTTTAAAAATCGGACACTTGTCATATGAATTTGTATGAATTAGCCACCTTTCTGACAATACGTAAAATAGTTATAATGTGTAATATTAATAATATAAATAAATAATAATAAAATAAATATGTTTCCTCGTGTGATCTCATGTGTATTTATTATACCATGGTTTGGATGGCTATTTTTGAGTGGAAGCATTAACATGCTACTGCTCCCGTCCCTTTTCCAGAAAAAGGTGGAAGCTTTACAGCATCAACAAAACAGGGCAGTGCATTTGCATGAAATCTAAAATACAAATGACAAAAACCTAATAATCAATGTCAATAAATAATACTGAATTGTCTTAATGTGTAATCAATAAACACAATAATCTGTGTTAATGCTACAAACCTTATAATTCACGTTTATTCAGAATTAGCAGGATGATTGTTAAAAAAAATAATACATTTTTAAAAACACGATCAATTAAAAGCCATATTTAAAAACACTGAAATATGTCATTATACGATCTACACAAATGGATGAATTTGCTCCAAATCGTAGTCACAGGCCCTAAAAACAAAAGCAAATGAAACAAGTTCACTCTATTAAGGCTGAACATGGCGATGACTCCACAATGTTCTGGACTATTTCCTGGTCAACTCAACGTTGCAGATTTGCACATTGCGATATCTATGCTAAAACGATATATTGTGCAGCCCTACCTTAAATACAATTGTATAGTATGTTTATAATAGTCTAAAATGCGAACAATTTCTCTAAAATATTTGTGCAGGTTCGTTTCTCTGCGCTTGTCATGTTGCTGGAGTTGGCAGGCAAGCTGAGGGAGAACTACATGGTTCTTCTGCCAGAAAGCATCCCATTCCTGGCCGAGCTCATGGAGGGTAAGATCATTACACCAATTGTTTATCAAATGGTCACACATCATGATTCTGTAACCATAGTACAGAGTGTTACCTAATGTCATCTCTGTTGCAGTCTTGTTTTGTTTTTATTTCTCCTGAGTTCAGAATGTTTGTGCTTGGTTTGAGATCAAATTCATAAGCGCATCTGATCAGAATTTCTATGCTGTATCTTTTTAAACTGATCAGACTTAAAGGTTTCGTAAAACAACTTTCAAACATTAAATCTTAACATTTCCACCCAGATTTTTAGATGTTCATCTACCTAACTATAGCACTTACGAAGCCTACTAACTACAGTAGCTTATGACATAACAGCATCCTAAGTCATGCTAACAACATATTAAACAATTGTCCCAAAGTGATAACTATATTAGAAGCATTCTAGCAAAATACAAATGAATGCTTGTGCACTAATTCATGTTAGCAACATGCTGAAATATGTTAATTCTTACTAACAGCATGCTAAATGATGTTAACAGGATGGTAAGCATGCTTGAAACCAACCTGCTGTTGAATCATGTTATTAACATGTTACCAACATGCAAACATTTTAACACTGTTAGAAATATGTTATTGCTTACTAGCAGCATGTTAACAGTATGGTAACCATGCTTGAAACCTGTTAACGTGTTAATTTGTTAGCACATCCTTATTAATAATATTAAGCATATTGGATAGATGTTAGCAGGATGCTAATGATTATTACTAATTTAGCAACATGTTTAATCATATTATTAACATGTTCATGTTAGCAACATGCCAATCCATGCTAGAAGTGTGGTAGGCTTATTTATTCTAAGCATTGTGATAATGGTAGCAACATGCTAATTCATGTTAGCAATGTGAACACATTAGCAGCCACTCTGAACACCTTAGCAAAACTCTTGAGTTTAAACTGGAAGCTCTTCAAGGCTGTTTCATGCCAACATAGAAGTTTGTCCCAGCAAACTTTGTTTATGTAGTTCTTTCTTTGTTTTACAGATGAATGTGAAGAAGTTGAGCACCAGGTGCAGAAGGTTATTCAAGAAATGGAGGCTATCCTCGGCGAACCACTGCAGAGCTACTTTTAATGGCACCTAAGACCCATTAAGTGTGTATTCATTATCCTTACATTACCGATGAGCTGTCATACTGAAACACGCGTCAGTCTGTCCACCATATTCATCTGCACATCTGAACACTGATGGACAATCTGATGGATTGACAGCTTGACCAGTCCTACCTACCTATGTGTTTATGAATATGTAAATGAAGAAAGCCTCAAATGACTGGATGCCCCGCCCATTATATGAAAACGACGCACGTGATGATTATATGTGTCTGATGTTTTTAAACAGAAACCGTTTTATGGCATTGAATGACATTTTGTAATGCACACTGATGTATTTCTGTGGAAACTGCGTATAAAATGATGAGTCTGGAAAGAAAATGCTTTTGTGTTTGATTTATGGGAGAAAGCAGATGAGTGGCATTGAAGTTAACCCTAAGCATATATTAACTCTTTAAGTTTCATAGCCAGCTTTCTTGACATTTTATCTTTGTCAGTCATACATTTTAAAACTATTTTAGTCTCATTACTGTTATTTATTATAGTGCAGTCTGATACTTAAGATAAGAAAGAATTAAAGTAGTGAGTAGTTATTATTTTTAGTATTTAAATGCTAATTTTTATTTTACTAAATTGAATCTAAATAAAAATATTTAATTTGCTCATTGAAATAAAAGTGAAATAACTTAATTAGTGCATTTTTTATAAAAGGTGTAAATGTAATAACAGAAAAAATATACATTCAAACTAGTTCTTGTTCAAACTACTTATTTAAAATGAGCTGAAGCAACACAATTTTTGAGTTTTTGGGGGGGGCAACTTAATTGTTTTATGTTCAATCAACTTAAAATTAAAAAAAAATCATTAAATTAACTTAATTTGCGTTGGGACAACCTGAAGGGATTGTGTGGAACCCAGGATTTTTTACAGTGTTCACTCAATATAATTATGTTTGCTCGCTTATTTAAAATAAGCTGAAACAACACAATTCTTGAGGGGTTTTGGGGAGGGCAACTTAATTATTTTATGTTCAATCCACTTAAATTTGTAAAAACTGATGAGTCAACTTAATTCCTTCATGTTGTCCCAACACAAATCGCTTGTGCAGAACCCAGCATTTTTTTACAGTGTACACACAATAGGGTTACTGCATCATTTATAATCATTAAGTAATTATTTTTTAAATAACATTCTTTAAATGTAACTACGTTTTATTTAGTCTCAAGTTTTAAGGGTTTATTATACATGTAAAAATAATTATTACTATTCTATATTTATTACAGACTTGATTATAGTTGGAAAATCATCTCGGATGGGATATTCATCTTTTCCCGTAGTTATTATTTATGACGAACACATTATAAAATGTGCCACTTTTTTCCCTCACTTCATTTTGAATTCTGTCTTGTGCCCAATGAATGACCGAAAGTAAGTTTACATTAATATGAGCTCGTAGAACAAACATAATCATACATTTTAATTATAAATAATCATAAATTACGGAAATATGATTTACGTCAGCAACAAAAAAAAATGTTACAGAAACACTTGGATTTTTATTCATTTTTAAAAACAATAAAAGCCTTCAAACTCTTCCTGTAATAAACTCTTAATCGAATAATATAGGAACAAAAATGATGTGAACGACTAAAATGCAACATACCGCCTTAATTTCCCAAGTTGAAAAAGTGTACTCTTCACATGCTCTTACTACCTCAATGAAGCAATTCAAAAGGACCTTAGCCGACCTCAGATCAGTCCTTGCTCATTCGGCGACTTTTTAATGAGCAAACCAGAGAGGAAAACCCAGAGCAGCCCAATGCGCGTCACCGGCCAGCGTGTCGTCACGGCTCCTGTAATCTGCTTTGATTGTAGAGCCGCTTATTCCAGACTCACTATTGCCGGATGAATTATTATTACAGTGATGATGATGATGAAGAGCTTCAGCGGATCACGAGCAGCTCTTCACATATTCAGGAGACACCTCCATCATCAGCGGCACTCTGTGGGAATAATAGGCGCGCCGTTCTCCAAAGGACAGGTGAGAGATAAAGCGTTCTGACGTGAAATAAAATACTGAGGTAAACTCTATGAGAGATGATAATGTTTGCTGCAGTAGTGGAGCTCATGTTATTGACTGTCTGTCTGTCACTGCAGCAAAAGGATGGTGTGCAGGAAGGAGCAGACCTCATTCGAGCCGCTGGACTGGTGCAGAAACTTAAAGGGCAAGGTACCACTACCTGATATTTACCTCACAGTACAGTACACTCAAAAAAATGACATTTGAGCAATTCTAGCGGTATGGATGAGACATTTGCAGTAAAAACTCAAAACAAAAATTCACAGAGAAAGTTTTGTTAACATTATATCAAAACATCTGTTTATATTTTCCAAAAAACTAACCACAGAGTTATGGGGTCAGAGAAAAATCAAGGTTGACATTTGCATGGAATTGCTCCTTTGCTGCTTGGTCAAACTACTAAGTTCAAATGAGCTAAAACAACTCATTTCACATTTCTTTTTCTTTTTTTAAGACAACTTAATTGTTTTATGTTCAATCCATTTAAATTTGTGGAAACTTATAAGCTAATTTAATTCCTTCATGTTGTCCCAACACGAATCATTTGTGTGGAACCCAGAATTTGTTTTACATTTTACAGGGGAGAGTTTTACAGTGTAGGGGAGAGTGGGGACGAACTTTTCACCGAAAAAATGAAGGTTTTTAAAGATAAATAGGCAGAAATATATTTTTTGCTGTGGTTAGCTACTAACTACACTCAAAACATGACATTTGAGCAATTCCAGCGTTATGAATGTTACATTTGCAGTAAAAAAAACAAAACCTCAAAACATAAATTCACAGAGAAAAGTACTATGTTAACATTATACCGAAACATCTGTTTATATTTTCCAAAACAACTGACCACGGAGTTATGGGATCAGAAAAATATCAATCTGTAAACATTTTTAGATTTTAAATGAGGAAAATAAATGTGTTGTGGATGTGACCAATAAAGTGAGCATGTTTACAGTATATATAACATACTTTGTAGAAATTCATGATGATGGTAAGTGAATATAGTGAGTATGTTTTATTTATTTTTATGTGAAATTTCCCTTTGAGAAAGGTTAACTGTATTTAAAATGGATACGCATTTTAAATTCTTACAAGTTTTAGATGCCATTAAATATATATATATATATTCATTCATTCATTTTCATTTCGGCTTAGTCCCTTTATTAATCTGGGGTCGCCACAGCGGAATAAACCGCCAACTTATCCAGCATATGTTTTACGCAGCGGATGCCCTTCCAGCTGCAACCCATCTCTGGGAAACATCCATACACACCCATTCACACTCATACACTACGGACAATTTAGCTTACCCAATTCACCTATACTGCATGTCTTTGGACTTGTGGGGGAAACCGGAGCACCCGGAGGAAACCCACGCCAACACAGGGAGAACATGCAAACTCCACACAGAAACGCCAACTGACCCAGCCGAACCAGCGATCAGCGACCTTCTTGCTGTGAGGCGAACGTGCTACCCACTGCGCCACTGTGAGGCCATATATATATATATATATATATATATATATATAACTTTCAGGGACATGAAAACTTTTTATAATTAGTCTATTGTACTATAAGTTATTCATACAATAAGCTATGCCTACAAAAGTAGTAGAATTCACTTAAAATGTTATAGTAATTAACCAAATATTAAGTAATTTAAGTACTTTGCAATTAAACTGTATAATAAGACACGACATCCAGGTTAACAGTGCATATTAGGAAAGAAAAACAACTAGAAGTCATTTTTATATAGATTTATATCTTCTTTTGTATTCAAAAAACGAAAATAGGTTTTGAAGAAGTGAAGGATGAGTCCATTTTAGCTGCATTTCTTTAATGCACACAATGTTTTCTAACAGTAAACATACAGTAGCTCAGAGCTGCCGTGTATGTTTGTATTTATTAATTCAGCTGAGTGTGTGTGCGTGTGTGTGTTTGTGTGTGTGTGTGTGTGTGTGCGTGTGTTTTGATTGGACAGTGACCGTGACGTCTCTTCACACCTCTTGTGTGTCTGCTGCAGTATATCATTCTGTTACTGAATAAGAGCGAAACATGTATTTACACATCATGTTTACTGCTGCAACACATATCGGAGAACTCGACCTGTCTGAAAAGTTCAATCAGTGACAGGCTGTCTGAAAATGAGTGATTTATTTAGACACTCATTTCAAGAATTTTCACCCAAAAATGTATTTCCTGTCATTGTTTACTCACCATTCATTTGCAGTGTTGGGTAAGTTACTTTTAAAAAGTAATCGATTACAAATGACTGATTACTACTCGAAAATTGTAATCTGATTGCATTACTAATTACTTCATGTAAAAAGTAATCAGATTACTAGTTACTTAACTTTGATGTTACTTTTAAAACATATACAATATACATATAAAAATACAAAATATACTGCAGCTCTTTCGGTAATTTAATATTCACTGAAAAACATTACAATGGGTTGATCACAGCAGCTTGACATATTCAAAAGAGCTAAAGAGTTCACCCAAAACTTAAAATTCTCTCATCATTCACTAGTTCCAACCCCGTTTGTCTTTCTTTCTTTTTTTTACACAAAAGAAGGGCATAAAGAAAACTGGATACCTGTAACCACTGACATCCATAGTATGAAAAAGCACTGCAGTGTTCTGTGTTTGTCTGAGGTAATTAGTCTACCGAAATGTGTATACTCCTTACAGAGTATGAAGCTGATTGGTCAGTTCGTGCAACCCCATATGCAGCTACGCTTCTCTTCGCATTCAGAAGATACTTTCACTCCCGATCCTGCACAGAAATCCAATTTAGCCTGTTTAGGCTGAGTTGGGCTGCTGAAAGTTCTTTAGAGACTGGACATTTCACAACCATATTTTACTTTTTACTCTCAATGAAATCAAAGTAATGTCTGTATTTCCACTTGAAGTAGCAGTCGCTCTCATCAGCAGCTATTTCAGCTCGCGTTCTCCAGCAATTTGAATGTGCATGCTTATTAACTGACGCTGCAGCGGAAAACGTGATGTAATAGAAGCATTTTTTTCTTCTAAATATTATATTTGTAACGTAAGTAACGCAATTACATTGATTTTAGTAACTGTAATCAAATTACATACATGTAAAATTCGTTACATTACTGCGTTCCTCAAAAATGTAATTAGATTACAGTAATGAGTTACTGTGGAAGCGTTACACCCAACTCTGTTCATTTGTTAGAAATCTGCCCTGTAAAAAATGCTGGGTTTCACACAATCGATTTGTGTTGGGACACCATAAAGGATTTAAATTAACTTCTTAGTTTTTACAAATTTAAGTGGAGTGAACATAAAACAATTAAGTTGCCCTTTAAAAAAAAACAAAACAAGAATTGTGTTGTTTCAGCTCATTTTAAATGAGTAGTTTGAACAAACAGCAAACGTCCTTTCTTCTTTCAACTGTTGAACACAGCAAAAAAAAAAAGGAAAATACAGCAACACTTGTAATAAAAGAGAAAATGTAATAAATGTAGACCTATATACATTTCTGGAGAGCACCAAATACGTCCCAGGAGGTATGTTCTTTTGCAGTTTTTGTTTTTGTGAATCCACCAGAGGCCGCTGTGTACGCTTTTTGAGATCTCAAATTTCTCTTGCGAGTGCCATTTGCGCCTGCTGTTCTTGCGTAAATCCACAAGAGGCCACTGTCGGCTGACTGACTGACTGATCGACTGACCGATCAAGTGACCCACCCTCCTCCTTCCCTAAACCCAACAGATATTGTTTTTTAAAAGTACCGACTGACCTGCCCACCCACTTCCCTAAACCCAACCAACAGTATAAAAAAGCAATCCAGAAAAAGAAAAGCCCTCGCCTCATTTTTACCACGTTTTCACATTTTACCACATTCTCCCCGTTATTTACTTCTTTATTTTATTTTTTGCCTTCTTTTTTTGTCTTACCCGCTATCTGGAACCGTTCTTCACCGCATTCAAACCCCATCGTCGTGGTCAATTTCTCTGTGCATCTCAAGTCCGCCAACATACATGGCGAGCTAACTGGACAAACTGGTAACAGCGGGAAAGCCATCCTTGCAGAGGTAAGCGGTCAGCTGGTAAGCGCGAAAAGGAGCGGCGTCATACCCCTCCGTAACGTTCATTTTAAAGACGAAATTCAGCCATAGGTACTTCTGGCTACATAATTTGTGATCTCCAGAAATGTATATAGGGCTATGTTTTCAGAATGAGCCTATGTTGGAAAAATCATCCTTACCTCAATTATAGTTATTATAGGTGCATATATTAATGTAATGTGTTCTCATATTAAAATATTCTTACATTTTACATTTTTTACTTCATGAATGGCAAATCATTTTACTTACACGTAGAGACACACTTAAAATGGCACTGCTGTAAGCTACATTTTTTTATTTGCAAGGAATAATACTTACTACTCACTTGAGTATTTTTAAAGGTTACCTTATACTCATACATTGACTAGTAATGTTCATAATCAAAGCATTATGAAATTCTGAGTGTGCCTCACACAGGTGAGTGGGCTTGACAAACCACCTGTAGAAAACACACTCTTTGCACTTTAACCGACACTTACACCAGTTTTGCACCAGACCCTTTCTTACAATCCCTCCATACCTCTAAAAAAAACATTGTGCATTTAAGAAGTGCGCTTCAGGTGAGTTGGCCTGACAAACCCCCTGTAGAAAAACACCCCTCCCCCTTCCTTACTGTAGCATTAATTCTCTGAGCACTAACAGTTCCTTTGTATAATTATCACTACTTGTGTGTATTGCCTCTTCTTGTTGAATCGCTGAATGCCTCCTCAATTATAAGTCGCTTTGGACAAAAGCGTCTGCTAAATGTCTAATTGTATTTATAACAGCTACTTTTACTCTACTTGCACTATGTTTTTGGATGGTTCTTTAGTATACATTTTTCAGTACTCTTTCCACCACTCTATTATACACAAACAATGACAGAATTTTCATGCACCTCTTTATTTGAAGACCTCTGTCCCTCTCCAGGTTGTGTGGTGAAGGATTATGGGAATGTGACGTTTGAATACATTCCCAATGACGAATCCATCGGAAGACTGAAGACCCCGAGAGCAGTGGGCCGAGCAAACGAGCTGCTTTCAGGAGCCGTGCAGAAGGTCAAGAATGATGGAAACACATGCGTGATGCTGGGAGGAGACCACAGGTCATTCATCCAGATGTTACATATTTAAGATTCATCCAGATGTTACATAAGATGACTGCAGTCTCTTAAAAATAACCTTCATCTTTATTGAACCTCAAGTTCTCAACTATACACTATCTATCAAAATGTTTGGGATCAGTATAATTGTAATGAGTTTTTAAATGAAGAATATTTCTGTAACCAGGAAGTCGGGTGATAAAGGAGTGAGGATCCACATGCAGCTTTATTTAACAGAGAACGGTCAGGCAGGCAACGGTCAACAGGTAGCATGAAGGCAATCCAGAAGTGTAGTCACGTGACAGGCAATAAGGTCAGTACAGGCGGCAGTAACATAACAAGGAAACAAGGCTAGGGTCATGAAACACGGAAAGACTAAACACAGAGAACGCTTCGTAATGTTATGCAAAACAAGACTCAGCAAAGTGTATGGGAAGGTGAGCTGTATAAATAGTCTATGTAATCAGTCTTTGAAGTGAGGCGCATGACGGGATATGTAGTTCATAAAGTGATGGAATTACGACGGGAGTCCGGGTGGTGGTGCATGCTTATGTTTATCGTGACAATTATATTGTATTTTCTGATATCTGAGACCCATTCATAATTAATTTTCTAAATATTTCTTAAATACTTAAAATGTCAACCTGTCAATATGATTGTGGTTTTGAATTTTGAATGGATTTGTATGGCTTTGTTTATAGAATTATGTGCGTACACTTGATGTATGGCTTCAAATTGATCCTGCATGTATTATCATACATGATTGACATTTTATTCATTCATTCATTTATTTTCTTTTCGGCTTAGTCCCTTTATTAATCTGGGGTCACCACAGTGGAATGAACCGCCAACTTATCCAGCATATGTTTTACGCAGCGGATGCCCTTCCAGCCGCAACCCATCACTGGGAAACATCCATACACTCATTCACACACATACACTACGGACAATTTATTCATTCATTCATTCATTTTCTTTTCGGCTTAGTCCCTTTATTAATCTGGGGTCGCCACAGTGGAATGAACCGCCAACTTATCCAGCATATGTATTACGCAGCGGATGCCCTTCCAGCCGCAACCCATCTCTGGGAAACATCCATACACACTCACTCATTCACACACACTCATACACTACGGACAATTTAGCTTACCCATTTCACCTATACCGCATGTCTTTGGAATTGTGGGGGAAACCCGAGCACCCGGAGGAAACCCACGCAAACACGGGGAGAACATGCAAACTCCACTCAGAAATGCCAACTGACCCAGCTGAGGCACAAACCAGCGACCTTCTTGCTGTTAGGCTGCTACCCACTGCACCACCGTGTCGCCCTTGACATTTTATATTACTCTATATTTATATATAATTTTTTATTTATTTCTTTTTTTGTTTATGTAATTGAATGTACTTTTATTACTTCATTTATTTTATTATTACTATTTGTACAGTGGGATGGGGCTGAGTTTTCAGCATAATTTGCTCTAGTGTCACACGATCCTTTAGAAATCATTGTAAGAGGCTGATTTCCTGTTGATTCATTCCTTCATTAATTTTCCTTTGGCTTAGTCCCTTATTTATCAGGGGTCACCACAGAGGAGTGAACCACCAACTGTTACGGCATATGTTTTACCCTTCCAGCCGCAACCCAGTACTGGGAAACACCCATACACTCTCGCATTCACACACATACACTAGCCAATTTAGTTTATTCAATTCACCTATAGCGCATGTCTTTGGACTGTGGGGGAATACCAAAGCACCCGGAGGAATCCCACGCCAACACGGGGAGAACATGCAAACTCCACACAGAAATGCCAACTGGCCCAGCCGGGACTCGAACCAGCGACCTTCTTGCTGTGAGGCGACAGTGCTAACCACTGAGCCACCATGCCGTGATTTACTGTTCAAATATAATAAATTGTTATTGAAACTACTCAATCATTAATAATGATTCTTAAAATCATCACTGTTGAAAAGAAAGCATTTTTCCCTGCTGCGTATTGTGAAAACTGTGAAGTTCAAAATAATACTAATTATTTGAAATGAAGTCATATTCTTTTAAAGTTCATACATTTGGGTCAGTTGGCGTTTCTGTGTGGAGTTTGCATATTCTCCCTGTGTTGGCGTGGGTTTCCTCCGGGTGCTCCGGTTTCCCCCACAAGTCCAAAGACATGCGGGTACAGGTAAATTGGGTAGACTAAATTGTCCATAGTGTATGAGTGTGAATGGGTGTGTATGGATGTTTCCCAGAGATGGGTTGCAGCTGGAAGGGCATCCGCTGCGTAAAACATATGCTGGATAAGTTGGCGGTTCATTCCGCTGTGGCGACCCCAGATTAATAAAGGGACTAAGCCGAAATGAAAATGAATGAATGAATGAACATTCTGACTGCAAACGTGACTGATAGTGTGTGTTTCTTACAGCTTGGCGATCGGCTCAATCTCTGGTCATGCTGCATCCAGACATGAGCTGAGTGTTTTATGGGTGGACGCGCACGCAGACATCAACACACCTTTAACCACACCGACTGGAAATATTCACGGCCAGCCGATGTCTTACCTCATCCACGAACTGCACTCCAAGGTCAATCATGCTCTTTAATCATTTCAGTTCCTTAAGCTAAAATGTGTATAATGTGTTACACAGTCGTTAGACTATAATCAGTCTCGTTACAAATTACCAGACTTGTTTGAATTGTACAGAAATGTTTGAATTGAACTTCTTGACTGTGGATGATATGTATGTATGAAAGCCTGTTTCCACCAGTTATTGCGACTTTATATCTCAGAATTCTGACTTTTTTGTATTTGGTTTACACCAAATAGTGAATTATCGAAGTATTTTCGCGAGTAAATTGCCTACAAGTCAATGCAAACGTGACAACAAAAACAGATTACCGTCCCATGGTGCGAACGACTTGGGCTGCACAATGCGTTTGCCATGAATGTACAGTATTTGCGTCATCCACGTCTTCTGCAATTGGTGTGAACCCAGCCCTGTTGGCCAATCAGAAAGAAAAAAACAGCACGCATGATAACATCATGAGGCAAAAGTCTTCACCCTGGCCGGAGTTTTCAGAAAGTTTCGGTTTTAGTCACCTGATACTCCGTTTTTGTGTGGACAAACAGTAGAAAATGGTTTTGAAAATACCCATGTTTGTGTGGACAGGGTCTTAGACAAATGTGTGAACAATATTTGAGAGAAATAGGCCTTTTGTCTACATAGATAAAGTTTGAATTCAGTTCAACAAGTCTTGCTTTTGTATTTTTGTTGAGTGTGGATTATATTTTATTTTCAAAAATGGTTTGTGTACCTTTTCCTAATCTTCCTCAGATGCCCAGACTTCCAAATTTCTCATGGCTAAAGCCTTGCGTAGCAGCTCAGGATGTGGTGTATATCGGACTCCGAGATGTGGACCCGGAAGAACAGTAAGTCTGCAGATAGTTTGCATCAAACACGTGTTATATCACAATTCCATTGCCTTTTATGAAGTTGAAATACTTTACATCACAGTTATATCCTTAAATACCTCGGCATCAAAACATTCTCCATGACTGAAGTTGATCGACTTGGAATAGCACAAGTCATGGAGCAGACGTGTGACCACATGTTTTCAAAGTAAGTGTGTAACTATGCAAATATTCGCTCTTTTGTTTTGCATTTGTCAGAATGTCTTCATAAGTGTAAATGTTTATTGAGGAAACATTGCTGCTCTTTTGGATCAGAGTGAAGAAGCCGATCCACCTGAGTTTCGACATTGATGCGCTGGACCCGTCAGTGTCACCGGCGACTGGCACACCGGTAGCAGGAGGACTGACCTATAGAGAGGGCATTTACATCACTGAGCACGTCTGCCAAACAGGTCAGAACAGGAGGATGTGTGAGTAGAGAAATAACCAGCAGGGGAAACTTGATACTTGAATGTTGATACACTTGATGATAATTTAAGATTATCAACCAAAAACAACAAAAGATTATGTGTATATGTGGTTTATGAGGACTCTCCATAAGCAGATTTAATACTGTAAAAATATCTTATTATAAGGACTTACCCTAGCCCTACCCCTAAACCGAACCCTCACAATAAACCTGTAGCAAATCTGTTAAGTATGATTTTGAGGAGTTTTGATTTACAAGGACTTAAGGCGTGTCCTCATAAACCTCCTTAACATTGTCATACCAATGTCATTATACAATTTTGTACAATAATACGTAGGTTAGTGTATGCTGCATCAGGTCCATTCAGCCGTTTTTGTTTCTGTCAGCTTTGCCTTTATTTAAAGGATTGATCAACTATTATGGCTCAGAACAATGTTTTGGGTATAATTCGTATGTTTTGAGGCAAGTATCCATTTAATAAGTGGGATAAAGTATATCCAGACGGTGGTTTTTGCATAATAAAGCCCTTCAGTTTTATACAACCTCCCTTCACTTTGTAACCCTTATAAACAACATAAACATGCACACACACACACACATGATTGTAGCCTGAACAAAGATCACAGCTAAAATAAAGATTTCAGCAGTCCAAAAATTACATTATAAGACATTGCTTTGAATTCTGAATACAGGACATCAGTAGTCTCTAACAGGACGTCACTATTCTCTCACAGGACATCACTAGTCTCTAACAGGACATCGCTATTTTCTCACAGGACATCGCTAGTTTCTCACAGGACATCTCTAGTCTCTAACAGGACATCCCTAGTCATCACCAGTAATTAATCAGATGGAGCAATGTTTTTCCCAAATAATCAATACAATTGATAATTGATATTTTAATTGATATACATACTGTGCAACAGAATACATGCAGCGTATGAAACGTGTCTAAAAATGCTCTTGTACTCTTGTCAGCATAACTTCACATGTAGGAAACTATTTTACAATAAACCATTTTAGATGACCACTCTCCCATAGACTTTGTTGTGTGCTCTTGGCTTCACTGCAGGGCTTCTCTCTGCTGTAGACATGGTGGAAGTGAACCCAAAACTGGGCAAAACCGAGGACGAAATCAAATCGACGGCAAACGCTGCTGTGGATCTGCTGCTGGGCTGCTTCGGACGGGTTCGCGAGGGCTCTCATGAGCCAGATTACCATATGCCAAATCCATAAATCTTTATCTTTTAGGCTTTATTGCTCACTTTTTGTCACAATCTTTATTTTTAGATCATTTTTTAAATTATATTGACTTTGTGTTTTAATTCTAAATGCTAGAGATGCCATAGAATGAAAACCTGGATATACCAGTATAGAATAATAAGAGTTCAGTACAGAAGTGACATACCATGAGCCTCAAACACCATACTTTCCTCAATCTCATGAGTGTAAAATCCAAGCCAATCAAAACAAAACACTGACAGTGAGGATCCACACAGGATCATAAATATGCAATCCCCCAGCAGCGTTTGATTGGCCTGGATTATACATTAGTATTATTATATTAGCTATGTATATGGGACTCTTATTTTGAAAACTGGACAAGCCTGTCTTTTTACAGCTTGTCAGAATGCTAAATACAGGAAAGACAGATTTAAGTTTATTCAGTGCCCCAATCAAGAGGAATAAGATCTGTTTAGCTTTATCTTTTGTTAGTTTAATGTATATATTGTAAAATTTCCCAAGTACTTTATAATGAGGCAAGAGACACTTGTGCATGTTTGTAATGAGGCAACATACACATGTAAATTCCTGAATTAGTAGCATTTAATGGATACTTATGCACCATGTCATATCACTCAGCTCTTACTGTGATATTTCTACAAGCAATAACCTCATAAAACTCTATGGTTTACATGGGGGCTGATGTTAATAGTAATAGCAAACATCTCCACTTCAGTTGAAATGATTGCTATTTGGCAAGACATCTACTTATTTTGTTCAAATATTTTTTGACAGATATTTTTATTTATTTTTGATTGTTTTGCACGTTTGTATTTTAAAGTACATCACGCTGTGTGAGCACCAGACACATGAGATGAGAGCAGAGTTTCAGCAAATGAGCTGAAAACATTGCACTTTCATTCTAGGGCCAATTACTATGGTTATAAATGGGCTTGTAAAAAAAGAGTTTGCGCTAACCCGCCACATACCTTCTACGTAGATATCAGAGAACAATTTAAACATAATGTATCTAAGCATTCATCCTGGCCAGTACCTGGGAAAACTAGGTTGCTGTTGGAGGTGGTGTTAGTGATGCCAGCAGGGGGCACAGTCTGTGTGAGTCCTAATGCCCCAGTATAGTGCTATACTGTCAGTGAGTGCTGTCTTTCAGATGAGACATTAAACCATGATCCTGACTCTCTGTGGTCATTAAAAATCTTCTTCTTCGGCACTTCTTGTAAAGAGTAGGGTTCCTTGCCCTCAATTCCCTCAATTGGCCCTTATCCATCATGGCCTCCCAATCATCCCCATCCACCGAATTAGCTGTATTACTGTCTCTCCACTCCACCAATAGCTGGTGTGTGGTGAGTGCACTGGCGCCGTTGTCCTGTGGCTGCCGTCGCATCAAATGTATGCTGCACACTAGACCCCCTCATAATTGTGAAGCACTTCAGGTGTATGGCCATACACGATAAATGCGCTATATAAATATACATTACATTACAAGCATTCTATGGCACCTTTAAAACACTAAATGGCAATTTGCATTGCTGTAAATAAAAAGAGAATTACAAAGACTATACAAAGTATGCAAATTATACCACATTATCTTTAGGTGGAATGCACAAATCTTTAATGCATTTAAATGTATTAACATAATCTGAACGTTGCCGAAAAACCTCTATTTATCACTAAAATATCACTGTAGTCTGATTGATACTTTTTTGTTTGTTTTATCAAGCAACAGGCCTTTTATTATAAAAACATCCACAGGTTATGATGCACATGTGTTTTAATCTGAAATCTTTTCTGACTTTTTCATTCATTCATTTTCTTTTCGGCTTAGTCCTTTTATTAATATAGGGTCGCCACAGCGGAATGAACCGCCAACTTATCCAGCATATGTTTTACGCAGCGGATGCCCTTCCAGCTGCAACCCATCACTGGGAAACATCCATACACACTCATTCGCTACGGAAAATTTAGCTTACCCAATTCACCTATACCGCATGTCTTTGGACTTGTGGGGGAAACCGGAGCACCCGGAGGAAACCCACACCAACATGGGGAGAACATGCAAACTCCACACAGAAACGCCAACTGACCCAGCCGAGGCTCGAACCAGCGACCTTCTTGCTGTGAGTCGAACGTGCTACCCACTGCGCCATCGTGAGGCCCCTAAATTCACATAAACAGCTAATTATATTCAAACATTTTTAATTTAAGAGAAAATTTATTATTATCCTGAAGAATGTTGGAAATTGAGCCATCGACTTTCATAGTAGGAACGAAAAATAAAAAATAAATACTATGGAAGACAATGGCTGTTTTTTTCCCCCAACATTCTTCAGAATATCTTGTTTTGTGTTCAACACAAGAAACTGAAACTGGTTTGGAACTGGAGGATGAGTAAATGCTGACCATTAATTTTTGAGTGAACTATCAAATTAAAAGGAGGGTTTTGATGGTTATGTGTAACAAAATCATCCTACTTGTAACGGACAGAAGATGTTAAAATCACCAAAACATCCACAAGCACTCGTAATTGGATTTAAATTTGTAATAATGAATAATAACAATTTATTGTCACATTTTTGTATTTATAAAAAAAATCTGACCCTATTTATGAAAACTAAAGGAAAATATGCTTTCCAAATTTCATATAAAGCAGATGCAGCACAAGTGAAACGCAGAGAATTATTTAAGAAACAAAAAACATTTTTATTATTATTGTTTCTGATCATTCTGTGATGTTCTGTTCATTTTCTGTCATTTGTCACATCGGTCGGTCGGTCTGTCAGTCAGAATGAGTGTTGGAGATCTGCCGTCACCGCAGTGTTCAATAGCTAAAGGCCTGATATAAAGGAGTGTTGTCAGGAAGGGCTGCAACCTTAATAGCCCTGGTGTGCATTGACTAAAGGCACTAATAAAGGTAATGGCTCTCTCTCTCTCACTCACACACACACACACACACTTGTATATATGGTTTACGAAGACTCTCTATTGGCGTAATGTACACTACCTTACAAAAGTATGACAAAAATAATATATGATCATGCCTTGATTTTTTTATTATTTAATTAGGACAGTAAGGTCTGACTTGAGTAAGGTCAAAGTCTTGTCACTTAACAGAAATAATGTACAGTTTAGAATATAAAGTCATGGTGCAGTGGAAAAAGAATTAATATTGTGTATGACTCCCATGAGCTTGGAGGACTGCATCCATACATCTCTGCAATTACTCTAATAACTTATTAATAAAGTCATCTGGAATGGCAAAGAAAGCGTTCTTGCAGGACTCCCAGAGTTAATCAAGATTTTTTGGATTCATCTTCAATGCCGCCTCCTTCATCTTAGCCCAGACATGCTCAATAATGTTCATGTCTGGTGACTGGGCTGGCCAATATTGGAGAACCTTGACCTTCTTTGCTTTCAGGAACTTGTGGAGGCTGAAGTTTGAGGAGCGCTATCCTGCTGAAGAATTTGCCCTCTCCTGTGGTTTGTAATGTAATGGGCAGCACAAATGTCTTGATACCTCAGGCTGTCGATGCTGCCATCCCCTCTGCAGATCTCTCACACGCCCCCATACTGAATGTAACCCCAAACCATGATTTTTCCTTCACCAAACTTGACATATTTCAGTGAGAATCTTGGGTCCATGCGGGTTCCATAGGTCTTCTGCAGTATTTGTGATGATTGGGATGCAGTTCAACAAATGATTCATCAGAAAAATCCACCTTCTGCCAAATGACCAACTAGAAGTCAAGTTATTATTTGGTGCTCTTACAACTGGGATTGATGACTTTTGTCAGGTAGTGTACTTTATATTGTAAAACTGCTTATTATATGGCAGTACGCCTGAACCCAACCCTCACCGGTAACCTGTGGCAAATTTTGAATGTCAACATATCATTAAATGATTTTTAAGCATTTTGACTTACAAGGACATGCCTTAAGTCCTCGTAAGTCAAAATGCTTAAAAATCATATACAGTAACGTTACCCATGTCATTATAAAATTTTGTCTTGTCATAAACAGGTTGTGAATTATACATTGAGAGGGGGTGTGGGGGTTAATGGGTCAACTTTTTTGGTAATGTTTGTTTAATAGTATATTCTGACCTAAAGTAACCTTAGATATTTCAGAGGTTACTGGTCAAACTATACGAACTATGCTTCTAATTTTACATTGCTTGTAAAATAGCTACATATAGCCTAAAAGTGTCTAGTAAACACTCACGATATGATATATGATACATACCTGCCGAATGAATGACTGTTTATTTCAATTTTGTTTCTCACAGACTGAAAGGCGCGATTATGCATTCACAATGGTATGAGCCGTTATAGGGGTGGTCAAATGTATATTCATATTATCTATTTTTTAAATTATTAATATTATTTAAGATACAGACCAGAGAAAACATTGGCTCACTATTAAAGTGTTGACTCCTATACATCTTCTTTTGGCCCTGTAATTCGCTCCCTGCTCGTAAACCACATATACAAGTACACACAAACATGCTTGTTTTTATGAATCGCAGGGACATTCCATAGCACTGTTTTTATACTTTTCAAACTATCACCCAACCCCATCACTAAACCCAACTCTCACAGGAAACTGTGTGCACTTTTACTTTCTGAATCTCATTTTGAAATCTCAATCCTTTTGAAAAATAGGGACATGGCCTTATAAGTCACTCCCTCCTGATAATACCTGTGTCTGTCATACCCATGTCATTATACAAGTTTGTGTCCTTAAGTCACAAACACACACACACACACACACACACACACACACGTGGACTGAAAGACACACA
>CAIGQW010012936.1:5781557-5799987 GCA_903798125.1 Danio choprae | reverse complement strand
CAATGAAAATAGAAAGTGTTGCTTCTGTGAACACAGTGGACATAAAGAGCAGGATTGTTGTCAGAGTCTGAAGGATTAAATGAGAAAAATGGTGGACGGCGTTGGTCAGTCAGTCTCTTTCAGGCCGCAGGGTCTCCTGAATTCCTGACCTCGCTCGTGGATCCATTTGTTTGACACTAAATGAAAGAAAAAAAAATAGATAGTTTATTCTTTGAAATTTCGGTGACGATCCGTAATCTATCATCTTAAACTAAATAAATGTTGATTTAAGTAATAACTACACCTTCCAAAAGTATCAGGATTGACCATTTTTATGGTTCAGGAAGTATAATTGATAATATAATGTGGATTAATGATTTAAATCCTAAAGGAAATAATTATGAGGGGAAACACGAGCTGTGTCCAAAACCTCACTTGTTCACTCCCTTTGGTATATGGCACTTGAGTGGACAACATCAAGAAAAGAGGAACGAAACTGAGTGAGCGAATTCAGACAGTGGTTTAAATGGTGTGAGTCTGTCACAGACAGTTTCTTTACGAACAATAGACCTAGAAGCCTGTAGTAGATCCTGCTCTCGACTGACCCACACACCCCCTTCCCTAAACCCAACCGATAGTGTTTTCAGAAGCAAACTAGAAAAGAAAAGTGTACACGGGCAAGTGCTTTTACCACGATTTCCCACTGCTTTTTTTTTGGTTTTGTTCCGTTCCATGTCCCAAGTCCAATGCATATACAAGGCGAGCTACCGAGCAAACTGATCATGCTGGAATAGCTTGAGCTTGAGGTTGATTTCAGACCCAGCATTCAAAGTAGCATGTCATAAATTGTCACTGTTCAAAAATGAACGAATGTAAAAAAATAAAACCAACTTTACCCAAATCTAGAAACGCCGTCCATATGGAAGTAAGGAACAGAAGTTGTCGATGGCATCATATTGTCCCATATCGTTGATTTTACAAACAAAATGCAGTTTCCCAAATATGTAGCCCTGGGCACATATACCCAATGTTGCAAATTTGCCTATATTCACGTTAGCATTGACTTTGTATGCAGTTCTTTGTATGACTCCTTGTGTTTATGTCGGTGTCAGTCTGAACAGCCCCCCCCCAAAAAAAACTGTAAACCTAGGGGAAACACTGTTATTCAACTATATCAACTATTCATAATTGTTATGAATATGCACAAATGCATCTTTTAATAGCACTGGCCACTAAAACTTGTATGATACATTTAGGGCACGAAGGAAGTTCTAACTATAAGGAAGTAAACTATCTGAAAGTCGGAGACCCTCACCCCACTTGTTTCCCACAAGTACTGGACAGGCTGCGTGTCTCGTGCTGTAATCTCCTTCTCCGCTGGGAAACAGATTATACCAGAACACTGCTGTGCCCTAAACACAGACACAAACAAGACAATTGCATCACATTCATCCCTGCTGAAATAAAAACAGCATAAATCTGCCTGAAGTCTATGCTGGTTTATTCTGCTATGGTGCTGGTCAAGCTGGTGGCCTGTGGAGTCAGGCTGATCTCAAGCCAAACAAAGCCTAAAGGTGACCTAAAAACCAGCAACCAGCATCCCATGTTGGTTCCCATAAACACTGCACTTGTGCTATTAATGAAATAGAAAGTGGCTTTAAAAGGTGTATTTAAAAGAGTGCACATTAATAACTTTTTCTTAATGTAGATACATTTGACATACTTTTTTAAAAGTGCTCTTTGTAATAGTGTCAGAATAAAATACATATAGTGCCCCTTCATGCTTTATAAAATATTACCTTTAACTCTTTATCGGTCACCCATTGAAATACTCATTGGAAAAAAACATGGGTTATTACAAGGCTTTTATGACTTTTATATTTAGAAAATTATATTGTAATCAATGTCAATAAAGTTACCACATATGGTTCTTTGCCCGATAAAGGGTTAATGCATTGTTGTAGCTACTAATGTAGCTGATTCTGAGTGCAAAATCTGCAAAGTTCTAAAGATCAAAGTGGACAAAAAAGAAAGTTATTGCCACCTGAAAGATAGAATAAATTCAGAATTCCTGAAATGAGTTGTCAGGAGTTGCGGTTTATTGTAGATGTGCAACAAATTTGCATAATGCCAGCCTCACGAACCCTATAGCTGCTATTGATTATGCTAAGAAAAGACATCTAGGCTGTTTCTCAATTACAAGAACGCAGAGAACGGACTTGTGTTTTCGTGGAGACCGTTCTTGCCAGGTCACCTCAGAAGAACGAACTCGGGAGACCACGAGAACACAGAACGCGAGTCCTGTGAGAAATGAGATGCTATGTTCATCGAAGGTCACATGACCTTCACGCATTTTTAAGCATTACAGCATTTTTACAACGATTTATTGTTTTTCCCCTTTTCAATATATATAACATGCACAAAAACCTTACACATATACTTTGCACAATACAAATAAAACTGATTTTAATACGAATTTCAGCAAATAAACACCCTTAATGTGTTTATGCTTTTATTAAGATTTTCATGTTAATGTTTACTTTCACCGTCTCATTTAGGGAAATTCCTGAGATATATAAGTTATATCTCTGAACTTCAATAATAAACAGGTACAGAATGCTGCGCTTCCCACCTCCTTTATTCAGCCACAATGACTTCTTGAGCGAGTTCAAGTCTGCATCCACGCATCCTTATCAAGAATATCCTTATTCAATATGAAGAACACATCCGGGAACTTTCACGCGTCCTCCGGTCTAGAGTTTTGGAACTGAACTTTAACAGTTGATGATGACGTTACACAAGAACACGAGGATGCAAGAACGCTGAAGAACGCATATTGAGAAACAGCCCTAGTGTTGAGAATTTTTGTTTCATTTTAGATCAACTTTTGCACACTTTAGCTCTTTGAACGATTGCAAGACTGGACCACCTGACCAATCAGAGCAGAGAAGACTCTTGGAATCTTTGAACAAATAGTTGGAGACAATTAATAACTGACGAATGGGCTGATTCATTTAATCATTTTCTTTTCGGCTTAGTCCCTTTATTAATCTGGGGTCGCCACAGCAGAATGAACCGCCAACTTATCCAGCATATGTTTCACGCAGCGGTTGCCCTTCCAACTGCAACCCATCACTGGGAAACACCCATTCACTCTTATTTACACATACACTACAGACAATTTAGTTTACCCAATTCACCTATAGCGCATGTCTTTGGACTTGTGGGGGAAACCAGAGCACCCGGAGGAAACCCACGCGAACATGGGAAGAACATGCAAACTCTACACAGAAATGCCAGCTGACCCAGCCAAGGCCTGAACCAGCGACCTTCTTGCTGTGAAGCAACAGCGCTACCCACTGCACGACCCCAAATGGGCTGATGATTAATGTATATTATGATGTTCTTGCATAATAGAGGCACATTAAAACATTAGATTTTAATAATGTGTTGTCACGCCCTAAGTTAGTACGCTTAAATGTATTAAAACACATGTAAATATATATATAAAAAAATTTACTGGAGTGTTATGTAATAAATTCCAATCGGCTAATTACAAATTTATTTAAGTACAAGATGAAAATGAGGAAATTACCAATATTTTAGTTTAGCAAAAATGCTTGTTGGTAAAATTGAACCATATTAGAGATTATGAGAAAATAAAACTCTTTTTAAATGTACTTAATAGACACATAAAGTATAATACATCTTCTGTAATTGAAAAAACAATAAAAAAGAGCACCTTCAGTGGCTTTACTGCAGCTCCTACTTCTGGAAAGACAGTGGCTCCCCCTGCTGCTACATCACTCATCTGCAACAGACGGGATGTTTTACAGGGAAATTGATGCCAAGTGATGACAGCAGCAGATATTGACAAGACCGTCATCGAATTGTACTCACGTAGAAGAGCCAGGTTGCTATTCGATTCCCTGTGCCCAGCTCTTTAAAGGCATCTGGTTCATCTTTCTGGTGGAAAACACTTGTTAAAATGATACATACAATCAGATTACATTACACGTTGTAATGGTTTAAGAGCTTTGTGTTTACCCGTCCAAAGTCAAAATGGGGCTCATACTGTCCTCCAACACCATAATTTGCCACCTTAGAAGAGAAAACAGATAGATTGCAATAGAAACTGCAATGCGACATAATTGTTAGTCTCATGTATTAACCCTTGTGTGCTGTTGGGGATGTTTTAATCCACTCTAGGGTGATTTGAAGTCTTAATTTGGCGACAGCTTTCTCTGTTTCACCAAATGGAATGCTTTTTGGTGATGAAGCTTATTTTGACACATATTTTGGGGAAAATGCTTCGAAAAATTTCTAAACCTATACTAAAATACACTCTGGGCAAATTTACCACCATTTCGTTATGTTCGTGGCTTTTTTGCCCCATTGACTTCCGTTATAATGACATTTTTTGATTGCAAAGCCATGACACCATTGATTGTTGGTGGTTTTTCCAGTTGGCAAGAGGTAAAGTGTGTAATTTTTGCTAGAGATATATATTTTAGCAACAACAATTGTTTTTTTCGACTGATTCAACTGAAAGAACGATAGTCATATACACCTAGGATGCTTTGAGGGTTTTAATTTTTCCATTTTTGGGTAAACTAACCCTTTAAAGACCTCAGGAAAGTTACCTGTAACTCTTCTGCTGTTTTGACATTGAGGCCTGTGATGTCTTCAATGCGCTGATTAATGCGATCCACAACCGGATGCTCATAGGCCGCCAACCACGCACTGAGAGAAGACAATTAATAACATAACATAACATAACATAACATAACATAAAACCAACATAAATACAGCATATGTGTTGTCCAGTGTAAAGCTCCAGGATTAAAGCAGTGTTTAGTATGTGACTGAAGTATTAGTATTGTTAATAGGCAGGTAATAAAGACTTTAGGATTCAACTAGTGGTGTCTGCTTGTGTATGACCCACCACCGCCAACCGTGTAAAAGTGACCATCCTTCAAACTAGATTTATGAGGTAAATCTGTGATTTATTAACAGAAATGAGTCATTGTTTGGTTGATGTCAGAAAAGTTTATGAAAGGTCGTTAGGGTTACTTACACACTTTCAATAATTACCTGTCGAGTGGAATTCTCTATGATAAGTGGCACCAATGTAGTCCATAGTATCATTTCAGCAGTTAAAGAACGGTCACATGTTTTCTCAACAAGTAATAGAAAAGCATGTCAAATCTAATGTTCATTTTTTTATGCAGTCACGCTTTTTCACAAACCAACAGATGCGTCTGTTTTGCAACTAATAATGTCAGAAAACGGACAAAATGGACATAAAGAGTTCCCTGTTTGATTTCTGATTAAGGCGGCACGGTGGCTCAGTGGTTAGCACTGTCGCCTCACAGCAAGAAGGTCACTGGTTCGAGTCCCAGAGTCCTGGAGTTTGCATGTTCTCCCCGTGTTTGTGTGGGTTTCCTCCAGGTGCTCCGGTTTCCCCCACAGTCCAAAGACATGCGATACAGGTGAATTGAATAAACTAAATTGACCTTAGTGAGTGAATGTGAGAGTGTATGGGTGTTTCCCAAGACTGGGTTGTGGCTGGAAGGGCATCCGCTGCGCAAAACATATGCTGGAATAGTTGGCGGTTCATTCCGCTGTGGCGACCCCTGATAAATAAGGGACTAAGCCGAAGAAAAAATTAATGAATGATTTCTGATTATTAAGCTTAAACTTCATAAAATTATTACAATTTGACACATGAATATAAACCTATTACTACATATACCATCTATATAGCATGTCAGTGTGCAAACCCTACAGTGTGTAATTTCTATTGTTGCAAATTAGGAAAACGCTTACTCATTCGTTTCACCTGTTTACTCACTTTCATGTATGTAATTTTCTTTTTCAAATATTTCCTAAATGATGTTTAGCAGAGCAAGGTATTTTTCCCCAATATTTCCTATAATAATTTTTCTTCTGGAGAAAGTCTTATTTGTTTTATTTTGGCTAGAATAAAAGCAGTTTTTAATTTTTTAAAAAACATTTTAAGGTCAATATTATTAGCCCCCTTAAGCAATATATATTTTTTCATTGTCTCCAGAACAAACCACTGTTATACAATGACTTGCCTAATGACCCTAACTTGTCTAATTGACCTACTTAAGCCTTTAAATGTCACTTTAAGCTGAATACTAGTATTTTGAAAAATATTTAGTAAAATATTATGTACTGTCATCATGGCAAAGATAAAAAAATCTGTTATCAGAAATGAGTTATTAAAACTATTATTTTTAAAATGTGTTGATTAAAATCTTCTTTCTGTTAAACAGAAAATGGGGAAAATATATAAGGGGGCTAAAAATTCAGAAGGGCTAATAATATACAGGTGAAGTCAGATTTATTACAAGTTTGGAACAGTTTGAAGGCATGTATATGTAAGGAATGACCGTTGAATGAAGTAGTGATGCAGTCACAATGTGAAGTGTGCATTATTTTCCAATAATTCAATGGACTGGAGTCAATTATTCCACTTATAGCATGGTTAAAGACACTGTTACACCTAAAGACACTGTTCAGATGTTGGATATGCAAGACATTTGTCAGGTTTATGTCCTCTTAAGTTTCTTGAGGGGGTCGCACACCAAATGGACCACTCTGCACATTGCCTAGTCTTTTAGAATTGTAAACACTGTTTTCTATAAAGGTATGCATACCGGTGGAACCATTCGGAGTCTGTTTGCCTTGCTTAGTAATGTACACTACCTGACAAAAGTCTTGTCAACGATCCCAGTTGTAAGAGCAACAAATAATAACTTGACTTCTAGTTGATAATTTGGAAAAGTGACAGAAGGTAGATTTTTCTGATGAATTATTTGTTGAACTGCATCCCAATCATCACAAATACTGCAGAAGACCTAATGGAACCCGCATGGACCCAAGATTCTCACAGAAATCAGTCAAGTTTGGTGAAGGAAAAATCATGATTTGGGGTTACATTCAGGATGGGGGCGTGCAAGAGATCTGCAGAGGGGATGGCAGCATTAACAGCCTGAGGTATCAAGACATTTGTGCTGCCCATTACATTACAAACCACAGGAGAGGGCAAATTCTTCAGCGGGATAGCGCTCCTTCTCATACTTCAGCCTCCACATCAAAGTTCCTGAAAGCAAAGAAGGCCAAGGTGTTCCAAGATTGGCCAGCCCAGTCACTAGTCATAAACATTATTGAGCATGTCTGGGGTAAGATGAAGGAGAAGGCATTGAAGATGAATCCAAAGAATCTTGATTAACTCTGGGAGTCCTGCAAGAACGCTTTCTTTGCCATTCCAGATGACTTTATTAATAAGTTATTAGAGTCATTGCAGAGATGTATGGATGCAGTCCTCCAAGCTCATGGGAGTCATACATAATATTAATTCTTTTTCCACTGCACCATGACTTTATATTCTAAACTGTACATTATTTCTGTTAAGTGACAAGACTTTTGTCTAAGCAAAGTCAGACCTTACTGTCCTATTATATAATTAAAAATCAAGGCATGATAATATTTTATTTTGGTAAAATAAGCATAATCTAGAGGCCTTTGCCTTTCATTTAAGCCACTTCTGATACCAAATTATCAACCAGAAGTGAAGGTATTATTTGTTGTTCCTAAAACTTGGATAGGCGACAAGACTTTTGTCAGGTAGTGTATATGCAACCATGTAAAGACAGTAAATAGACAGCACGTCGTCCGGTGTGTGACCCGCTTTATGTATTTAATCCAAAGGCATTTCTTTTTTGTTTTGATTTGCTTTTTAACAGTTGTAGGCTGTGAAATAACCAAAATCATTCGGTGAAGTGATATGAAATTGCAATTTGGTCAGGACCTGACAGGAACTACTTTAGCCATGCATTTATCTGAAAATAATTGCAAGCCTTTGGGCTCATTCACACCGAAGGCGTCTTTGCTTCTTAAAAGACAAAATGATTCGGAATAGTTTAAAAAAAAAAGAGAACTTGCAACGATTGTCCCACCTCCGAATTCTTCTAATTGGTCTACTGCTTTGAAACTGACAGTGATGAGCAGCTCTACATGTAAAAGTTGCGGCATCTAAAAACTTCAGCACGCTGCTTCAAAAGACAGTCACCCATATCCGTCAAATGTGTGTTTACATTAAAAACCATAGATAAGTAGCTCACTGGAAAGGAAAAACACAGCCCCTTAGAATGTTCTAAGCCAATCAGAATCAAGTATTCAATGTACTATTAGACAGAATATTATCTTTTGTTGTTGTTGTTGTTTTTAGAAAATTATGACTGTTTGGGGATTGTTTACATCCTAAACATGACATTACGATATAAGATAAATCTGTCTCCAGAGACCAGACTCATTTATCCACATAAACTACACATTGTTTAACGGATGAAATGATACTGTTTTATAGACTGAGGTGCACAAAGAAGATTCTGGGTACAAAATGGAGAAGGGGGAACAGATGTGGCCTCTGCCCTTGATCTCTGACCCCTTACCTCTTGGAGACTCTGTACTGGGCGGTGGTGAGTTTGCCAGTTTGAGGGTCATGAACGGTGGCGCGCCTGAGCTATAGAGCCGGCACAAAGAAACAAACAGAGGAAATAGAAAAGAGAGAGGTAAGAGTGATGTCAATATAAGCTCTGGTCTTGATATTCAACTTATACTGAACTCCACCAACTGCGCGCTTGGAAGGCACAGGTTGTTTTTTATTTCTACATGGCCCGGGTCAAACTGTGTTTATGCGCCTCTTGTGTGTAAAGAAGCACTGGAAAAGCAGCATTTCCAAGAATTGCATAACAAACAGAGATATCTATTCATCTGTAATTTTATTATGCATTGTGAAAAAGTGCAAAATTGGTGGCCAGTGCAATGGTATGATGCTAGAGAAATAATTTTTTCATTGAGGCTGCATTTATTTGGTTAGAAACACAGCAAAAAGAGTAATACTATGAAATACTGTTCTGATCTGAAGCTTTCCTATTTTGACATATTTATAAATTCAACAAAACTGAATTTTCAGCAGCCGTTTCCACATGATCTCTCATAAATCATAGTTATATGTTTATATAGTTTTTGCCTCTTAATATTTATATATGCTACTATTCAAGAGTTAAGGGAGAGTGCATAAAAAAATTACTGATTTTATTCATCAAGGAAATGAAAGTGACTGATATCGAATAAACACTGTCCTTTCGACGTTTCTATTAAAAAAAATTAAAGTATTAAAGTAAAAAAACTTTTAAAAAAATTGAAGTAAAAAAATTTCTCGGCAGAGAAAATAAGTATTAAACACGGGATGTTTTTGGAACCAGATTTTGGTAAAAACCCAAACCATATAAACATAAAAATAAAACAAAACAAAAGAATCTGAAAAATTTGTTATGTGTAATAACAATGGATTGACACAAGGAGAAAGTACTGAACTACTGAAACATATTTAATATTTTATATATAAGGCTTTTTGGTGCTGGCAGCTTAAAGACGCCTCTCATATGGAGAATGAAGGCACATGCATTGCTCAGGTGTTTTTCACAGACTTCAACAGTGTGTAAAAATCTTGATGGTTCTGTGGGTCTCGTCTATCAAATCTGATCTTTCTTTTGTATTTTCTATTCGATTCAAGTCAGGTGATTGGCTGGGCCATTCTACAGCTTGATTTTCTTTCTCTGAAAGCATTTGAGAGTTTCCTTGGCTGTGTTTTGGATCATTGTCTTGCGGAAATGTCCACCCTGGTCTCATCTTCATCCTCCTGCTAATGTAGATGTTGGACAGAAGAAGCTAATATTAATTTACAATGACGAAGGGCAGAGGGTTGCTGAAGAGCTACTGAGAGATTTCAGCTGCTGTCTGGGCTTTCACTGCCTTTCTACACCTCCCTTTCTTCATGTGTTTAATACTTTTTCCCTGCGTTATTTCATTTTATTAAACATAACTTCATTTGTAATCTAATTAGATTTGTTTTCTTAGCATATATGGATTTCTTTGGTTGTTACCAACATCCTGTGAAAATTTCAAGTCAATGGCTCCTTTAGAAATATGTTTTCTGAGAAAAATAGTGACGTAATACTTATTTTCCCCGCTGTATGTGTGCTCTTTACATCCACAATATGCATGTGATATATGTATCCCCTTTGTCTGGACTCTTGTCAAAGCTGCTTTCCCAGCATGCAGTAGGAAGAACCGGTGGATTGATTAGCAGAGCTACAGGGCTACAGGAGCCTTACCTTTTACTGATGCGATAGTGTGCAGTCTCTAGGACACCAGTAATGGGGTTGGAGATGGTGGCTCGGCGCAGCTGTTGAGCCAACCGGCCAAGAGTATACAAGTTACACAGCAGTGACCACTGACCAACACACTCTTTCTGTTTGCTATTGCATGAGGACTAATAATCCTGAATAATGATAGGTCAGAGGCTGCAGGGAGTTTGTCGTGACAGAAATAGGAGTTTGTCTGAACCCACATGTGACCCTGGACCACAAAACCCAATCCAGGCTCATTCTGAAAATGTACCGCTATATACATTCCTGGAGAGTGCCAAATACATCCCAGGTGGTACGTTTTTGTGCAGTTTTTTGTTTTTCGCGAATCCACCAGAGGCTGCTGTGTAAGCTTTTTCAGAGCTCAAATTTCTCTTGCGAGTGCCATTCGCGCCTGCTGTTCTCACGTAAATCCATCAGACCGATGTCGACTGACTGACTGACTGAATGACTGACTGATCGACTGACCCTTCCCTAAACCCAACCAATAGTGTTTTCAAAAGCACCGATTGACCCGCCCACCCACTTCCCTAAACCCAACCCGACAGTTTTAAAAAGCAATCCAGAAAAAAAAGCCCTCGCTACCACATTCTCACCCTTATTTATTATTTATTTTATGGCTTCTGCTTTTGTCTTACCTGATTTCTGGAACATTCTTTCGCCAGACTCGAACCCCGTCGTCATGATCAACTCCTTTCTGCATCTCAAGTCCGCCGACATATATGGCGAGCTAACTGGACAAACTATTAACAGCAGGAAAGCCGTCCATATGGAGATAAGTGGTCAGCTGGTAAGCGTGAAAAGAAACGGCATCATACAGCCCCGTAGCGTTCGTTTTAAAGACGAAATGCAGCCACACGTACTTCTGGCTACATAATTCGAGCTCTCCAGAAATGTATATAGAACTACGTTTTCAGAATGAGACTATGTTGACAAAACCAGTCATTAAGTGCACATTTATTGACAATAAGATTCATACGATATCTGAAAGCCCAATAAATAAGCTTTCCATTGGTGTTTGGCTTGTTAGAATAGAATAATACTTGAGCGAGATTTAAAAAAAAATCTGGAATCTGAGGGTTCAAAAAAATCCAAATACTGAAAAAAACACATTTAAAATGGTCCAGATTAAATTCTTAGAAATGCACAGTGCTAATCAAAAATTTTGTTTTTATATATTTACAGTAGAGAATTACAAAATTTGATTTTTGGGATAATTTTTTTTTTTATATTTTTCAAAGTATTTTTGGATATTGCTTAATAAATATTGCCATTCAACATAGGACTGGTCACATATTTTCATGTACCCTTCAGACCAGATAGAATTCATAGATGCTGTAAGTAACATCTGCCTTTCACGTTATACTGACACCTACTGACTAGATAAAGAATCACACAAAAAGCAAATGTTTAGGTTTTGACAGCATCATTTTAGAAATACTCGATTCACAAACACATTATCATTGTTACTGAATGATATTTAACTGATAACAGGGGGTTTATAGATAAAGTGTGTTGTATTGGATTGTCATGTGATCTCAGTTTAGCAGTGACTTATATTCAGATGCAGCATTTTCCCACAATACACTATGCACACTATACTTGGCCAAAAACATGTGGACACATGAACCCATACTGTCAACATTGGGATGTGGAAATAAGGGATAGCCTTAATTTAAAGATGATAAATTTTTTTGGTTTGATTTCATTAAATAACAGAGGTGTCACTTTAAGAATGCACAGATCTATAACGAAAGATTGCTTACCTAACTGTTTATGCTCATTTAAATAAAAATAAAACTTTAAAATAAAATAAAACACGCCATGTTTACATATTATTAAGTGTAGGGTGTATTATTTGAGGGTTGCATAGGAAGCATAAACCACATCCATATTCTTGAATTTCACAACAAATAAGGTCAACAGAAGCAGTATACTTCTATGACACACAAGAACAAGCCTAATTGGTTCTTGCATATTAAGTAAGCACATTTTTTTTTACCATATTTGATGTGCTCCATGTATGTGCATTAATATTTCTTTATGAGTGAAACATAAGCCTAAGGTATCGTTTTCACTAATATGTTTTTGTTTTAAATGGTCATGCCTGGGGAATTTTGACTCGCGAAAACGGATCATTATGAAAACGCAATAAAAATGCCAGAGAAAGATACACAATCGTCTGGAATAACGGTTGTGGATATCTGTAGCTCCATTGTGTTTCAATCCATACTGACACTAAATCTATACTGACACTGAACACCAAAATAATCATATAAAGTAGTGACTGCAGGGAAATAGCGCAGTAAAAGTACAGATACAACAAAAAATTTACTTAAGTATAAGTACACATTTTTTAAAACAACTTAAAGTATATGTCCTAAAACAAACTACTCGGTAACGGTAACTTGAGTATTTGTAATTCCTTACTGTACACAACTGGCCATATAGAGTGTACATATCAATAGACATTTGAATGTGTGTAAAAAGTTGAACTCACCCTTGGTTTGGACAGCTCTTTGACTTTTTCTATTTCTTGTTCTGTTATTATCTGGTGATAACGGATGATACGTGGACGGTCCCATTCGTCTTCTTGTTTCACTGGCCCGATTATGTAAAATGGATGTCTGTTACCGTTGAAGTAACGGCAAAACAAATGCCTCTGTCTCCGAGGAGTCTGTAAGGGTGAAATCATATATATATTATGAATTTCATTTATATTGTGCTTACAAAAGACAAAAATACTTAGTTATGGCTGCATTTCCACTGAGGATGTGCATAAATAATTCCTGTCTTTAATAATTGCTTAAAGGTAAATATGCTCATTTTGCAACTCCATTAGAGTTAAACAGTTGAGTTTTACTATTTTTGAATGCATTCAGCCTATCTCTGGGTCTGGCGAGAGCTCTTTTAGCTTAGCTTAGCATAAATTATTGAATCGTATTAGACCATTAGCATCTCGCTGTAAAAAATGAAGAAAAATTTTATTAAAGCTTGACTCTTCTGTAGTTTCATTGTGTACTAAGACCGACGGAAAATAAAAATCTGCTATTATCTAAGTCAAAATAGCTAGGAACTATACTCTCATTCTGTCGTAATAATGGCTGCAGCAGGCACAACTTTTAATTTTTTGTCGGTCTTAGTTCACAATGTAACTACAAAAGAGTTAAGCTTTAATTAAGAAATGATCAAAACTCTTTGTTCATTTTAGAGCAAAATGCTAATGGTCTAATCCGATTCAATGACTTATGCTAAGCTAAGCTAAAAGTGCTCCCGCCAGACCCGGAGATCAGCTGAATGCATTCAAAAATGTTAAATCTCAACAGTTTAACTCAAGGCAAGAAATAAAATTAGCCCAATTTCCAAAAAAACTGAGTTTTCCTTTAATATACAGATAACACCAAATATAATATAAAAAAAGAGTAATTGTGGATTCACTGACGTATTATAGTTAATGTTTATAATAATGCATCAGTTACAATATTCAGTTATTCACCATTCTGAGTCCTTCTCCTCTACACAGCTTCTCATATTTCCTCTTCTCAGGGAGATATTCCTTCTTCCCATCTGACGTTTCTTGCTCTTTCTTTCTCTCTTCCTTGGTGGTCTGTTCCTTCTCTGCCTTCTTCTGTTTGGCTAGCTGGTAGTCAAAGTATTTTAGGTTCCCAAGTGCTCGCTGGTGCTCCGGATCTATACAGCAGAGATTAATATTTAAACACTTTGTAATAGTTAGGACAACTGATGGGTCTAAAAAAGGCATTCATGAAATTCTTCATAGTAATGTGATTGTGTGCAATTGTGAATAAATATTATAGGCTATTATAGGTTATATAATACATGATAGGAGACATCTTTTTGTTTCTAATTTGGATTTTTGTTTTCGTTTTTGAAGATGCTTTTCCAATTTAATAAAATCGTTTTCATTTATTTAATTTACATTTTGTTATATCACAGGAAAATGTATCTATTTTAAGTTTTGTCAAATAATTGGCTAATTACTCTTTTCTTATTCATAAAAAACGTAACATTTTTAGAAAAGTTGTAAGCATAAACACAAATTCATACAAAGTAGATAAAATGTAGTTATGTTATTTAACTGCTATGTAGTAACTGCTAATAGTAATGATTTACCATGAAATACTGACTGATGTCGAGTATTGAATGTATGCCTATGTTTGTACTGGTGTTGCTGTGTCTACTATTATATTTCTTAATGCTAGTTCATAAAATTTTCCCTATCACATTCCAGCAAATATGTCAAGACATGAAATCTGTTGTCCTGCAGCAAAACATGTTGTCAGTTGCATTATAAGCCAATGAATGCATTATAAGCCAAGGCCACTGGAGCTAGCTAAACACCATCAGGTGCTTTGTGCCAGATTAAAGTAATAGTTCACCAAAAACTAAAAAAACGTACTCCCTACTGACTCATCTTCAAGTAGTTCCAAACCTTTATGAGTTTTTCTATTCTGTTCAACACAAAATAAGGGTTCACTCACACTATGCTATCCGAACCGTGCCCAGGTGCGTTTCCCGGTTCATTTGAAAAGTGTGAGTGCTCCGAATCGGGCCCAGGCGTGGTACAGTTGGCCGGCCCTGGCCCGGTTGGAAGAGGTGTGCCAGAGCGCAGTTCGGTTGGGCTTTGGTGCGGTATGCTTGTAGTATGAGTGCAAAGCACACCTAAGCCGAAACTGAAGGCGCGATGTCACTTTTAAGGACTGTTTCATATGAATTTATTAATCATTCTTACTTTTCAATGAACGCGAACTGTCATAGTTTATTAAAGATACAAACCCCTCACTGCACATCAGCTGCACCTTCAGAAAACATAATACGTGCAGGACAAGGACTTTCAAGATAATTTATGAGCGTCAAAAGTTGTGGATCTGTTTGACAAAATATTTGACTGTGTGTCACTGCATCCCAAACGACTAAAACGATATAACTAAAGCAATGTCCACTGTGCTGAGCGAGAGCGCTTCTCTTCTGTTAAACTGAACGCATCATTGCATCATTGATGACATAAGCGTGCTCTGGTTCGGAAGGCAAAATGCAGTGTGAGTGCAGGCCGTCCAGGGAGAGGGGAGGGGGCACGGTTCAAGGTAGAGTTGGGTCGATAGACGATGCCATCGTCCATCGGCAATGGCCAATAGACATCACGATGCTGAGCCGGCATCACGATCCTATATAGTCAGCGTGTGCTTAGAGCACAAAAACCCAATGAGCAATGCACGTCACTATAGTTGTTAAACGTGATATTTATTTAATCTTGTCTCTAACAACTCTTCGGTCTTTTGAATCTATCAGGTAACGTGTCACAGTGTCAGTACACTGCTTCAATCTTTCACTTTCATGCTTGTAATTTTAGCGAAAACCTCAAAGATACTGTTGATTGGTTCCTGTTGGTTGTGGACCTTTATTACCAACCCAGTTTGTTGACGCCATTGTAACGACACGGATCACTCTGCCTATTCATGCCAGAGTCCTGTGGAAAAAGTGATTGACAGGTGGTAATTTGTGTGTAACTTATCTTTATTTATTTATGATTTGGTTATGGGTAAAACAAAGACCATGCAGGTCAGGTAGTTGAAACGATAGGATACAAATAATTAATTCGTTATTAATTAATTATTCATAAATAATTAATTCACTGCCCCCTACGACGACGATGCCATTGTCCATCGCGATGTTTCACATTAGACATCGTACAATGCCAAATTGGTCGACATCACCCAACTCAATTTCAAGGCAACTGTACCTAGTTTGAGCACGCCCTAAGATATTTTGAAGAATGCTGAAACAAGTGTAGCAAGTGTGAGTGCTCAGGGGCAGTTCAGTTAGGCGGCCCTAGCCCGGTTAGAGGAGGTTGTCTAGAGCACGGTTCCATTGGGTTTGGGCGCGGTTCGCATGTAGTGTGAGTGCAAAGCGTGCCTGAGAGCAAAACTGAAGATGAGACGTCACTTTTAAGGGACTGTTTCATATGTTTTTTTTAATCATTTTTTCAATGAACACAAGCTGTGATATTTTATCAAAGATACGTCAGCTGCCACCTTCAGCAAACCTCCTAATAAACGCAGCATGATGACTTGGTGGTGGATCTGTTCAGCAAAAGATTTGACTCTGTGCCACTGCATACCAAATGAAAAGCAGTTGCATCATCGATGACGTAACCGTGCTTGGGCTCGGAACGTAAAAATGCAGTGTGAGTGCAGGCTGCCGGGAGAGAGGGGAGGGGGGACAATCGTGCCCCTGCATGGTTCAAGGCAACCGTGCCTAGTGTGAGTACATCCTCACACTAGAGCAGACTTACCCACAGTAAGCAATCTCTTGGTATATTCCAGTGCTCTCTCCAGCTCCCCCTGTTGGTAAACAGAGTAACTGAGGTAGTCCAGAGCGGTGGCAATCTCAACGCTGGATTCTTCTCCTTCATCCAGCTGCTTGAGCGCCTGGGCCATCCACAGTTCCGTGTGATAGTAGTCTGCCTCAGAGTAGGCAATTTTTCCTAGCTCAAAACAGTCCTCTACCGTCAGGGTGCTTTTAAATGATAGACCTGTATTAACACCTGCAAAAAAAAAAAAGGTAAGCTACTTTAAAAAATAATGAATTTCTAATTGCATCATTAAAATTTTATCTAAATTACTTTTTAAATTTCTGTCTAAAAAAAGTAACTGAATTACTCAATAATTACTCGATACTATTACTTGATATGATACTATTACTCCATACGATACTATTCCTCGATACACAATAATTACTCAATACGATACTCAATGCTGTTTAAAATCCCTATATATCTAAATGCATAGACAACTGAAAATAAACGTTTTTAATTATTTACGTTGGAGTTAAGCAGCACCTTTTCACTTTTGTAAAAATATAGCACCTAAACAATAATAAATATTATTATGTATTTCCCAAAAAACCTTTCTATATAATGACACCATATGTCATACATACCATATATTGTCATTCATTTCTCACTCAATTCATTGCTTGTTAAGGATGTGCAATCAACTTGATAAATGTAACCTTCTCAATTGATTAATCCACAACTGTTGAATTTATTTACAGTATTTAAGGCAAGTACATTATAAGTAACTGTAACTAAATGACATTAAAAAATGAAAAGTAATCCCCTTTGTTTTTTTACTTGAGGAAAAGTAATCCAATTAAAGTAACTAGTTTAACCCAACTAATTAACAATTTAACCCAGTAACTAATTATACCCAACACTGCCCATGAGATACACCTGCAAATAAGGTACATCTGCAGAATGGATGGAAATAAGGTCAGTCACTCTTACCTGGCAGGTCTCCAGAAGAGATAGTCTGTGTGTCCAGTTTATATGTGTCCTGCAGTCGGAGGAGGGCTTTTGCTGCACCGTTCTGGTCTTCATCACTGGGGAAGTACTGACGTTGAATGGTTAGGTTTGAGATAAAGCCTAAAAGAAAATGTTTTTATAAGAAAAAATATATCTATAAGAAGAACATCTTGTTGTTTGTTTGATCAGTAATGTAGGATACATTTCTCAGTACGTAGTACTTTTTCAAACTCTTCACGTAGCTCTTTTCTACTAACTTTAAGTTTGGCACAGCTATAATTTGGCAAATAATGTGCACTAAAACAATCAAAACCCTACATATATGCCTCGAATTAAAGGCATAGTTCACCCACAATTCTGTCATTATTTATCCACTTGTTCAAAACTGGTTTGAGTTTCTTTGTTCTGCTGAACACAAAGTAAGATATACTAAAACATTTATTTTTGGTTGCTACTATGGACGTCAATGGCTTCCAACGTTTTTCAAAATATCAACTTTCATGTTCTATTGGTGAACTATCTCTTTAAAGTCACCATGAAATGGAAGTCAAGATTGCACTTTTTCTGCTATCGTGACGTACATTCACTTGTAACAATCCTGAAATTTGAAATAAATGTAGGGCGGTGCATGATTTTATTCTTTGAGAACCAATTGGATTGTTGAAAGATGGTCTTTGCTAACAAAATGAAGGAAAATTGACAAATGGACAAATTGAGAGCAGAAACTGATAGCTCCGCCCTAAAAAAATTCCATTGGACCAAGAAGTGATGAAAGTCATTTCGAGGGGGAGGGAAGGTTAAGGTTTTTGATTAGTTTATGAATGCAAATGTATGTTTACAAAATAAAGAAGTGCACAGATAGATCATTTATAACAAGAACTACTAT
>CAIGQW010012936.1:5759821-5780061 GCA_903798125.1 Danio choprae | reverse complement strand
ACACACACACACACACACACACACACACACACACACACACACACACAGCAGACACACACACACACACACACACTTTGCACTGTTTTTGCACAGCACTGTGACAGGATACGTGTTAATATCCACTGCTGTATGGATATCCGTTATGTTAATGTACAAATTAAACCTGATTTAATGTCCACAAACCGGGATTGAAGCGTCTTCTTTTATAATTGCACTGACATGCGGCTGTGGTGATAAAGTAAAGCTGAAGTAAATCCCTATAATTCATTACAAACATGCACTGTTTTAGAAACGTTTTAAACTTGTAAAACTCATTCTTGCTCACATTTGATGATGATTAATGATCACAGCGAGCTGAACAAATCTTTTAATCCTGGTTGCTTTGCGCACGTCCTGTCTTGTTGATATGATTATACGCGTTACTACAGAGATATGTTAATACGCGTCTGCCAATCAAATCGGTGGGTGGGGAAACCGCACTCCTACGTCAAGTTGCAGTCAGCCTCAAAATGGGAGGGATTTGGATCCTATTTTAACGTCAGGAAATTTTAAAAGAGACTTACTGTCTTTATATCACCCTAATATGACTGTGGACACACTATACCTGCAAACAACCCTGTCCAAACAGCTTACAAAAGATGATTTTCATCATAGGTGCCCTTTAAAGGTCCTGTGAACTGCTTTGAAATGTGCATTTTTTTCTCAACTAAAACATGAAGACAGGCCCATAGTAGCCCCACCCCTTTTTATCCAATAGCCAATAGCATTTTGTTTTATCACAGCTCTGCCACTGAGAGTGGTTGAAAAGTCAATGAGAAGCATTATGAAGGGGCAGGACATGTCAGATACTATACAGCATTTGATTGGTCAGAAGATTTGATGAGAAACTGAAGTATGAGATGAATAAATCATTGATCCATTTATGCAGAAGTGAAAAACTGCAAGCTTTGGATATTTATATCTTCTAAATGCGAATTGTGTCACTGTTTTGGAGCACACTAGCTTATAGATATCTTTAAGACATACTGATACTAATATCTATAAAATTTTATTTTAGTTTGATGGGACCTTTAAGTTTGAGTGAGAACAGACAACACAAACTAAAACAGACCACCTCAGACCGCATTAAACCTAAGTAGACACCCAACAAACCACATCAGACGATGCTAGAACTTATTTAGATGTCTTGGAAAATCCTATATTGATAGCTAAATATGATGCAAGGTATTAATGCCATGTTGTTTCCATGTTCTAATATCTGAATATTTTGATGCAATATGATACCAATCATGTCAGCTATTGGTATATTAATAAAACAAGAATAGATGTAAATGAGTTGAATTATAGTGATACTAACCATCAGACATGTCCTTGAGCACTAGATCTTCCACTTCACCCCATTCTGTGTTTAGTCTCTTCATGAGTTTAAAGGCATTGACAGGATGACCCAAAAAGTTCTCTGGGTCCTGGATGGCTGTGGCTGTTAAAGCGTCGAGCTTCTCTGCCCACCTGACAACACAATCATTGTGTCAGACTCCGACTCAACCATATACAGCCTATACACAGTAAGATGTTCATCTAGGGCTGTATTGAAAAAAAATTAATAACAATAATTTCTATTCATATTTTATCAAAGTTGCTATAACTTAAATATTACATTTTATATTATTCACTAATTTTGCTATAAAATCATTTGTAGAACAGTTAATATAAAGTATTTAATTTATGCTACAATATTTATTTTATTTTATTTTATTTTAGTAATAATAATTTATTTTAGTAGTAATAATAATTATGCTACAAGTATTTATACTGAATATTCATTCATTCATTCATTCATTCATTTTCCTTCGGTTTAGTCCTTTATACATCAGGGGTTGCCACAGCAGAATGAACCCCCAACTATTCCGGTATATGTTTCACACAGCGGATACCCTTCCAAATGCAACCCAGTACTGGGAAACACCCATACACCAATTAAGCTTATTCAATTCACCTATAGCGCATGTCTTTGGACTGTGGAGGAAACCCACCGGAACATAGGAAGAACATGCAAACTCCACACAGAAATGCCAAATGGCCCAGCTAACTAGGCTAACTAGGTAAATTAGGGTAATAAGGCAAGTCATTGTATAACTATGGTTTGTTCTGTAGACAATCAAAAACAAATATTGCTTAAGGGGGCTAATAATATTGACCTTAAAATTGTTTAAAAAAAACTGCTTTTACTCAAGCAATATTAAAACAAGAAGAAAAATCCAGAAGGAAAAATATTATAGGAAATACTTTGAAAGATTCCTTGCCCAAACAACATTTGAAGAAGAAAAGAAAATTCACAGGAGGGCTAATCATTTCAACCTTTAACTGTATATAAACTATAAATAGAAATTAATCAAAAATATTCATAAACACTAAATAGTATCTAAACAAAAAACTCACATGGTTACACCCCCTAGATATCACTACTGTCTGACTTTTTGACAATTATGACAATGATAAAATGAAATCTAAAACTAGCAAAGAGTTCTGGTGATTTTTATTATTAACAATTTAGAATATTACAGCATCATCGCTGCAAATTGAAACAGATGTGAGTTCTATACTGTTATGTTAACTTATTATGAGCAGTAATGTTACTCACTGTTTGACTTGCTCCAGTTTGCTCTCCTCTGCTCTAATGTAGTCCTTTAATGATGTCACTAGGTCTTTTTCTGTGAACAGCAGATCTGTCATGTGACCTGAGAAAACACACAACATGAGCATCAGTGATTAATAGTGAATAGAATAGTGAATAATCTGTGTAGTTCTCCTGCGTTTTCTAATCTGATGTAAAACCAGTGAGAAATGCTCATTGACACAAGGGTTTAGAGGATTACTGTATGTTGCCTGTTAGTACCTGTCAGTAGTAACATTTATTCAGTTTCCTTCAGCTAAGTCCCTTATTTATCAGGGGTCAACACTGCAGAATGAACCGCCATATGTTTTCAGCAGCTGATGCCCTTCCTGTCACAACCTAGTACTGGGAAACACCCATACACACGGGGAGAACTTGCAAACTCTACACACTGGCCCAGCCGGGACTCAAACCAGCGACCTTCTTGCTGTGAGGCGACAGTGCTAACCACTGAGCCACCGTGCCGCCCCCAGCAGTAACCTTTCAAACATCAATTGATGAAAAAGTTTGCATACCAATGGAAGTGAAGAAGTCGCTGTGTGCAGAGGAAGACTTTAGCAGAGAGACGAGTAAAAAACAGCACACACTCCTAACTCCCATCATCACACTTTTCCACACACAACCTGAAAGAGATCAAAAAATGAAAAACAGTTACATCGTGGCTCTTTGAAATACTTGGTTCTGTTATTATGGCACTTAATGGCACAGTTATTATTATTATTTTATACACTGTAAAAAAGTTGACTCAACTTAAAATTGAGGCAACTTGCTACAAAGCTTTTTTTAGTTGACTCAAATCGAGTCAAGTGCAGAACTTTAAAGTGTTAAAAGTTGAGTCAACTCAAAAAAGCTGTGCAGCAAGTTGCTTTACAATTTTAAGACGAATTTTTTACAGTGTATGACTGCTGAACTATACAGTGGGTATGTGAAGTATTGAGACCCCCTTAACTTTTTCACTTTGTTATATTGCAGCCATTTGCTAAAATCATGAGTTATTTTTTTTCCTCATTAATGCACACATCACCCTATATTAACAGAAAAACACTGAATTGTTAACATTTTTGCAGATTTAATAAAAAGAAAAACTGAAATATCACATGGCCCAAAGTATTCAAACCCTTTGCTGTAAGACTCATATATTTAACTCCATTTCTTCTGACCATCCTTGAGATGGTTCTACACCTTTATTTGAGTCCAGCAGAGTTTGATTGTACTGATTGGGCTTGATTAGGAAAGCCACACACCTGTCTATATAAGACCTTATAGCGCAAAATGCATGTCAGAGCAAATGAGAATCATGAGGTCAAAGGAACTGCCTGAAGAGCTCAGAGACAGAATTGTGGCAAGGAACAGATCTGGCCAAGGTTACAAAAACATTTCTACTGTACTTAAGGTTCTTAAGAGCACAGTGGCCTCCATAATCCTTAAATTGAAGACGTTTAGGATGACCAGAACCTTAGGATGACCAGAACCTAGAGCCTAAAGATGAATGCGGCCAAGTACAGGGATATCATGAACGAAAACCTTCTCCAGAGTGCTCAGAACCTCAGTCTGGGCCGAAGGTTTACCCTCCAACAAGACAATGACCCTAAGCACTAGGGTTGGGTATCGTTTGGGGTTATTTGGATACCGGTGCTAAATCAATACTTTTAAAACAGTACCGGTGCCAAAACGGTGCCAGAACCGATACTTTTGAGCCACAAAATTATTTGACAAAACAATATTTTAATCATTATAAGTGGACAATAATGAATGGGTCCATCGTCCTACTTGACCAGAGATCAGATGTGGCTGCAAAGTGGCCGCAGAAGTATAAATCAAGGCTTAACAGAGCGGGGTCACATGACTCCACTCGCAGTAGGAAAAGTAATGGAAAAAATCGACCTGGAAAAATTGTATCCATTATAGGTTCTGTATGTCGATTTTGATTACTTTTCGATTAATCGCCCAGCCCTACGTTTGACAGAAAAAAAATTTAAAGTAGAAAAAAATCAAAATAGTAACTCCACCATTAAAAGCAATCATTAACAGCTCAAATAACAGATTCCCACAAAAGGCATTGAAGCAGACGAGCTAATGGTTTATTTAAACCCAATCACTGAAGTGGGTACATACACATCTAAATGAGGAATCACTAAAAATCTGTTAAATAAATCACACACAGTTAAAAACACAAATTGGTAAATCAGGAACTGACAAGAGTTCAACACATTATTTTCACAATACAGGAAGTCTGTAACCCATATGCATGTTGCTCAAGCATTCGTTAAAGGGAGAGTTCACCCAAAAACAGACTATTCTAAACATGTACGTATGTACTTTACTATGCAGAAAAAAAAAATACTGTGAAGAACAGGTCTTAAAATATCTTTATTTGGCCTTGAACAGAAAACTGGAAAGACATGAGGGTTAGTAAATGACAGAACTTTCATTTTTGGGGTGAACTACAGCCTAGTTAACAGAATAATAAACAGCTGTTGTTTGTATTTCTGCAGTTATTACTCAGCAGTGTGGCATACAAGAACATGAGACGTGACAAGTTGTTCTGTGCCAGACAGACTGTCCGCTCAGAACCCTACTGGCACTGTGAAAGAAGAACGGGCTGTCATTGCATTCAGTTAGGCTGAAAATTCAGTTTATAAATAGGGCAGAACAACTAAGGAGATTGCACAAATTTCTTCCCATAATAGTTTGCAGCCCTTACTTTTGAAAAGATGCTGCATCGTGTAATTTGCAGACTGACGGTCCGATAATTGAAATAAATAAACAGTCTGCAAAATGACTGTTAGTGCATCTCAAATCATAGTGCATTGATAAGAGCATGTCAAATATTCATAAATGTGCTAAACAAAATGGGTGGGCAAAAATAAGAGACCCTTTGAAAACTAGGATTTACTAGGTACGTGTATGTGTTTGAGTAAAATGTTGATATTTTACTGTAAAAAATGCTGGGTCGTTTAAGTTAACTTGATTGTTTTTACCAATTTAAGTGTATTTAACATAAAACAATTAAGTTGTCAAAAAAAAAGAATTGTTTTGTTTTTAACTGATTTTAAACAAGCATCAAAAGTAATTTTTTGAGTGTTGTTTTAATAATAATATTGTCATTTTGTAGCATTGTTACCTCAGAAAATACCTATTGTTTCAAGGGCTGGCCGATTACAGTGGTTTTAATAATAATATTGTCATTTTGTAGCATAGTTACCTCACAAAATACCTATTGTTTCTAGGGCTGGCCGATTTCAGTGGTTTTAATAATAATATTATAATTTTGTAGCATTGTTACCTGAAAAAATACCTATTGTTTCTAGGGCTGGCTGATTACAGTGGTTTTAATAATAATATTGTCATTTTGTAGCATTGTTACCTCTAAAAATACCTATTGTTTCTAGGGCTGGCCGATTACAGTGGTACAGTATAGTGTTTATCCAACAAATTTAGATCTTCACATTTATGGTGTGAAACAAAACACAGATTGTAGCTGTGTATTTAAGAACTGTTCATTATGTTTCGGGAGAGGGCGGCGCGGTGGCAAAGTGGGTAGCGCTGTCGCCTCACAGCAAGAAGGTCGCTGGTTCGAGCCTCGGCTGGGTCAGTTGGCATTTCTGTGTGGAGTTTGCATGTTCTCCCTGTGTTGGCGTGGGTTTCCTTCGGGTGCTCCGATTTCCCCTACAAATCCAAAGACATGCGCTATAGCTGAACTGGGTAAGCTAAATTGTCCTTAGTGTATGTGTGTAAATGAGTGTGTATGGGTGTTTCCCAGTGATGGGTTGCAGCTGGAAGGGCATCCGCTGCATAAAACATTTGCTGTATAGGTTGGCGGTTCATTCCGCTGTGGCGACCTCAGATTAATGAAGGGACTAAGCCGAAAAGAAAATGAATGTATGAATGAGTGTTACGGGAGCTCACTTTATTCACTTAATTCCCCCCATTCAAAGATTCACCAATAGAACTTTTATTCATTTCGCTTCCCTTATTTATCAGGGGTCGCCACAGAAGGATGAACTGCCAACTATTCCAGCATATGTTTTACGTAGCGGACGCCCTTCCAGCCACAACCCATTAATGGGAACACCCACACACTCTCACACTCATACACTATGGCCAATTTAGTTTATTCAATTCAATTATAGAGCATGTCTTTGGACTGTGGGGGAAACTGGAGCACCTGGAGGAAATTCATGCCAACACAGGGAGAACATGCAAACTCCACACAGAAACGCCAACTGGCCCAGCCAGGATTCGAAACAGCGACCTACTTGCTGTGAGGCGACAGTGTATAACCATTGAGCCACCGTGCCACCCACCAATAGAACAAAGAATTAGAAAGTAAAAGCTTTATCTGTCAGGGTGCAGTTCTTAAAAATAAATATAGGCTAAAATGAATGTCAGGAGTTCAAAGTTTTCCTTTCTTTAACCTAAATTATTAACAGGAACAAAACAGCTGTTCCTGTGTATATTCGAAACTAGAGAAACTGTGCTGACCTAAACTTTACCTAAGCCTTCTGGTGTCAAAAAAAGCTACACAACACAAAAAAACATACTAATGCAGTGCTCAGCTTTTTCTAAACACTTTGACCATCTGTTTGAGGGTAAACAGCTGCTAAAACAAGCACTACAAGAATTTAGGAAAAAAGACAAAGACCTGAAACCAGTAGCACATTTCCAGATTACTGTGAAACAAGTGCCTGGTAAAAAAATGTTGTGCTTTATCCTAACTCAGAAAGACAAGAATGTAATCAGAACATGTGACTTGACTAAACCTTTGAGAAACTAGTATTAACTTGCACTGAAAGCTTGCCTTAAAATCCAGCAGTGAACATGCTAAAAATGAAATAGCCTGCAGGGGTTAAGTCAAGAAAGGTTACTAGATGCGGTCATCCACAACACACTGCTAGTTACGCCTCATCCTAACCATTTTTTTTTTTTTAAATATGTGACTTTTTTGCAGCTATATAATGACTTTAAAAAGGTATCAACATCTAATTTAGCATTACCTAAATAAACAATTAAAGACATTTGTTAGCTGCTACAACTTCCATTTTGATGTCAGTAGTGCAGTTGTTAAAGTTAGTTGCATTTTGAGGGAAACTACACTACAATTTTGTAACCGCGATTATACTGATTATGAAAATGTATTATACACATTTTGTCAGGTAAGCTCAAATGTGCTGCTTTATATGTTAATAACTAAATTACTAATCAAATTGCTGTTTAATTAAATTTTAGGGACTACTTTCAATTAAACAGAAATACGTTTTCATTGTATATTTATAGATACTTGTAGCATGTCGTTTGTTTTAAAGCGTACCATGGTAATATCATGTTATATGCTACCATGCTACAACAGGAGTCATTTTCTCTAGGTGTACTTGTTCAAACATAATAGTCTGCTCTTATGTTAACCAAACTGGCAATCGTACTTTCATTGTTATTATTAAAGGAGACTGTTATTATTGTAATGTTTTACAGTGGACGGGATATTTGTAAACTGATGTAGATTGAGTGCCACGTCCTTTCCCCTCCCCCTTCAAAACTCAAACATTTTACTAACTTTACTATGCTAACTTCTACTAACGTTATATTAAAAACTCAAGCTGTTGTATACGTATCTTTGAGTCTCTTTTCATCGCTGCAAATATACTTAGCATCTTCATATTTACCGATTAAATCTCTCTCTTATCATGAAAAGAGTCTCTTGTTATTTTAACGTTAAATTGTCGTGTTAAATGAAAGTTATCCTGTAATTTTAGTTGTATACACTATTGAATAAATCAGTACATTTGGCTTTAATTTTACAATTCGTGTTACAAACAACTCTTTGATATCCAGTGTATACTGCGGGAATCTCTACGTTACTGTACAAATGATGGTTGTGATTTTATAACCGCAGTTTATTTTTTTGAAAACAGAAAGCAAGACGGGGTTTTCATCGACTATGCTGTCTCAAACCAACGAGAAATGAAAAACATATATAAATAAATGTTTTGACAACCGGCATTTTCACAAGAAACCTCAAAGCAACGAGCTTCGGGAAAACTATGGAAATATGCGGGGAAATTTCTAGAGTGTCTTGGGCTTGTTTCTATGGTCTTGGGAGCATGCGACCGTTTCTAAATATGTTTACTTCAGCATAATAAGCAGGTCAACTTACTGTCGCTCCTAGAATGAGTCGAAAAAGCAAAAATCGATCAACGTTGTTCGGTTAGCTCCTCTCTCACTGCTCAGCGGTCGGTCGGTTCGCTAACAGAGCTGTAAAAGATCCGCGCAGATGAACTGGAGAAAAAAACACCGAAGACAAATGATTGAGTGCAGCGCCATCTGTAGTTTATACAGCGCAACTGCAGCACAATTGAATCTAATTTATCTATTTTTATTCAATCATTTATTTGTTTATTTGTTTTAGATAATTAGTTTATTCGAATTTTAGATAATTATATGTTATATAAATTATTTAACAATTACTAAAATTCTAACTATTGATTATTATATTAGGGCGACACGGTGGCTCAGTGCTTAGCACTGTCGCCTCACAGCAAGAAGATTGCTAGTTCGAGTCCCGGCTGGGCCAGTAGGCATTTCTTTGTGGAGTTTGCATGTTCTCCTCGTGTTCGCGTGGGTTTCCTCCGGATCCTCCGGTTTTCCCCACAGTCCAAAGACATGCGCTATAGGGGAATTGAATAAACTAGATTGGCCGTATAGTGTGTGCGCATGTGAGAGTGTATGGGTGTTTCCCAGTAATGGGTTGCAGCTGGAAGGGCATCCGCAGTGAAAAACATATGCTGGATAAGTTGGTGGTTCATTTCGCTGTGGCGATGAATCAAGGGACTAAGCCAAATAAATGAATGAATGAATGAATATTTTATTATTCATTCATTCATTTTCTTGTTTCCTTCATAAATTAGGGGTCAGAATGAACCGCCAAATTATCCAGCATATGTTTTACCTTCCAGCTGCAACCCATCACTGGGAAATATATTATATTATATTATATTATTCATAAATTTTTATTTACTTAAACTTATCCAGCATATGTTTTACGCAGCAGATGCCCTTCCAGCTGCAACCCATCACTGGGAAACATCCACACACACTCATTCACACACATACACTACGGACAATTTAGCTTACCCAATTCACCTATAAGCGCATGTCTTTGGACTTGTGGGGGAAACCGGTGAAAACCCGCGCCAACACGGGGGAAACCCGGAGGAAACCCACGCCAACACGGGGAGAACATGCAAACTCCACACAGAAATGCAAACTGACCCAGCCGAGGCTCGAACCAGCAACCGTCTTGCGAACGTGCTACCCACTTAAACTTTTATTGTTCATTTAATTTATTTAAATTCATTTATTTTATTAATTATTAGATTTTTTCCCCCATAGATATTAGTAATCACTTTTGTACAATAAGGACTGGAATTATTTGTCTGCATAATACCTCATAAATACAGCATAATTTGTACAAAGGTTAAACTAATATATTAGTGAATTCCCTTTAAAAAAAATCCACTTTTTTGTTTGAGAAAGTTTTTATTCACATTTTTTTAATTCACTGCCTTCTTTTTGACATTTCTTTATTGAAATTGACACATTTATTAAGTCTCTTAGATTGCTTAAAACAAGAAACGTGTAGTTTTTAATGTTATGATAATTATTTTGGTAACGTCACAGACGACATCACGTGAAGTTTTGTATTTCTTTTCTTTCTTCCTTTCTTTAATTATTTTATGTATTTTAATTGATTTACATGATGTTTTGTTAAGTTGTTGTTATTATTATTATTATTATTATTATTATTATTATTATTATTATTATTTTCCTCTATAGACTTTGTTTGGTTAATTTGTGCATGTTTGTTGTTTAAAGTATGCCATAAATAAATAAATAAACACGTACTGTGATGTTTATTGTTTAACTATGACAAGATGCTTATCGCAAACACTGTGTCTTTTTGATACGTTTGTATAATCTTGTACAAAAAAAACATAAACAATCTACATTTTAACAAACAAATCGACAGAGAGCGCCGTTTCCTCGTTATATGTTTCTCATTTCGCCGTTTGCAGAGTAGGCCGCTCTTGATGACGTAATGACGTCCTTCACATTACGCGCCGCGCAAGCAATGTTTTTAGCAGGACAAAAACAATCATGTTTATTTGAATCGGCATATTACTTAGGGTGACAGTGTATTGCTGGTGGTATAAAAACGTACAGTTTACTGAGGTGGAGGACGGCATATTTTTATTATTAATATTTATTTATTCGAAATATTGCGGAATTGTATGTTCTGACACAGTATATGCGTTTTTGTGATTAATTTCATCGTGTCTTAACAAAAACAAACAGTCAAAACGTCTGCCATTTACAGAAAACCGTGACAATGAAAGAATAATTTGTACTGTCAGCTTAGGTTTGCTTCAAAGATTCAAGGGCAAGTTCTTAAACCCACGACTGTTGAACTGATGAAAGTTTCAGTTGAGTCGACGTGAATGTTGAAACCTTCATACATACATACAGGCAGTTTCTTGTGGGAATTTTAGCCATGCTGAAGCCCTTCAAGCTCTTCTACAACTATAACCTGGTGTTTTCTCGCTCCTGCTCCGGATATGTGTCTCGAATGAGGTCTGTTACAGTTTATTTCTGCCATGTAATACTGAAGTTATTTTGCATAAATATGAGGTAAACAATGTTACATTACAAAGTAAATTGGCAAATTACTTTAACAAACCTCACAATTCCTGTCAAGAACATGTATAGTTTATATTTAAACCCCAAAATGAAAAGTAAGGACAATTTAAGGTTGTTATCTACACTCAAAAAAATGGCATTTGCTGTTTGTTCAAACCACTTATTTAAATTGAGCTGAAACAACACAATTCTTGAGTTTTTTGGGGGGACAACTGAATTGTTTATGTTGTCCCAACACAAATTGTTTGTGTGGAGCCCAGCATTGTTTTACAGTGTATATTGAATAAAGATTAGAATTTATATTTGACAATTAATTTAATGCAACGTGACATTTGTACACAATTTGTAGTGTATTCTGTCAGATAAAAAAAATCTAATATCAATGAGTTTATAATGCAAACAGTCCTAAAACAGGCTTTGTTTTTATTTATTAAATGCATTAGGTGAATTAATTAATTAGCAGAAAGTCAAAAATCCACCTCAACTTTCTTATCATTTCAACTTATTGATAATGATTATTAAGTGTTACATGTAATAGCTATTTCTTTACCCTAACTTTTTAATATGATGTGAAATCTTTATGTTTAGGTACCTTATGAGATTAAAGGAAGACGATGAGGCGTGTCGAGACGCGCTGAAATCTGGCAACGTTTTACTGTACCATAAACTCGCTCCTCTACTGCAGAAGACAGGCAGTGGGGTTTGCAAAGTGGCTTCTTTCAAAACCACAGGTCTCAGTACAACACTATATGAATATTTCCATCACAAAAGTTAGAAGATATTGGACCTAAGTTTATATTTTTGAACCCCGATGTCTCTAGATTTGGAACAAATACTTCAGAAGGTTGGAAAGGACAAAAACTTTGTTAATGAATCACTTCTTCTGGGATGCACAGACAAGGGCGAACCACAGTTCTCTCTTGAAGTGGGTCAGTAAATACAGTGATGCATTTCTATGCTAAATATTATGTTAACTATTACAGATGGGAAAAATATATGGGTCATTCTACAGAAATGTAAATTTTTCTGTCCCTAGACAGAAATATTACACTTGAAAAAAAATGTAGGTTTACACTTTATTTATATTTTAAACGAAACAATATGTTATTTGAACAATTGCACATTTTCTGAGTCATTAATGTGGCAATATAAAATTTCAAGCACAAAACTGCCATGTACAGAAGTAAGGGGTTTATTTTGAGGTATTAAAATTTAGATTTTTATTTTGAAAATATATTTAAAAATCATTAGGCTGTCATTTATGTGTTTTTAAGTCAAAATGTAATTAATTAATGGGGTCTAAGTTTAAATGTTTGCAAAATAAATAAATTTTTAGACATTTTGCCAATACAAAAGAGGACGAGAAAGACCCATATTTTACTTTAGAGTCGTTTGGTAAGAACTTTTATTATGTCGTTTATTGCATTTCTTGACTTACAGTAATTTGCTTGCTCCATACAATACAATTCAAACAACAGGAATGCTATATGAATGAGAATATGAGCCATGTTTGATTGTTTCTGGAATTTCGTTTAAAGGGGACCTATTATGTTTTATATGCCCCTTTTTACAAGATGTCCCTAAAGTGTGTATGTGAAGTTTCATCTCAAAATACTAGACAAATAATGTGTTACAATAACTCTTTGAAACTGCCCCCTTTAGGCTTTAATCCTAATTGTGGCATTTTGGTGATTGTTGCTTTAAATTTAAATGAGATTGTGATCCCAGCCCTCTTTTCAAAAAAAAGGGTGGAGCTTCAAATGTCAATGTGTCAGCATAGTGGCAGATTCAAAAACAAGACTAACATTCTATGCTAATGAAGGAGAGATGTCACTAATGGGCGGGGCTTTCTCCCTCTGATGACATGTACAAAGGGAGAATGTCAATCAAAGTGTTCCTGCAGACTGTTTTTATCAAGTGTGATTATAAAAAATAAAATGTATATATTTTTACCATTAGAAGCTGCTTATATTCACAGACTGTTGCCACACAACTGTGTTTAAACCCCTTAAAAAAGGGATTTTTGCATAATAGGTCCCCTTTAATAGTTTTTTTTTTATTTAATAATTTTTCCAATAAACATGTTTCCAAAGGCATGCCGTATAGGTGAATTGGATGAACTAAATTGGCCGTAGTGTATGAGTGTGAATGTGAGAGTGTATGAGTGTATTTCCTAGTACTGGGCATCTGCTGCATAAAACATAGAGTAGTTGGCGGTTCTTTCCGCTGTTGCGACCCCTGATAAATTAGGGACTAAGCTGAAGGAAAATTAATGAATTTTTTTCCAGGCCTGAAAAGCAAAGTTGATATTTCCTGTTTTTTATATGACGTACTGCATGCTTTGTGTCGTCTCATGGAGATGTCTTCTTAATGTAGGTGATTTAGAGCGCAGTGCATTGGAGCAGGAGTGCAGAGGTACATTCGTGGACCTCAGGAAAGCTTTTTTCGTGATACCTGCTTCAGAGTCTTCTCTTGTGGCAAAAGTATGTATACTGTAAAAAGGGATTCAACCTGTTGTAATTGGGAACTGTAAATTTTTTTGAGTAATTTTATAAAAATTATTATTATTTATTTTTTATTATTACTTTTTATTATTATATTTTTATTTATTCTTTTTTTTGCCTTTAAGACATTTTATTTACATATTGTGTAATGACATACATTTACATTACAGCATAGTTTACCATAAGATAACATTGTGTACATGAAAAGAGGAGTACAGAGGAAAAGATTAAAAAAAAAGAGTGACACAATTCCAACAAATCCCAGAGAATATAGTTGTATCAAATTGTCCTTTTGCATTTAAAGGGGACCTATTATGCCCCTTTTTACAAGATGTAAAATAAGTCTCTGATGTTTTATACCTCTTTGAAACGGCCCCTTTTAGGATTTGATCCTAATTGTGCCGTTTTGGTGACTGTCGCTTTAAATTCAAATGAGATTGTGCTCTTTTCAAAAGAGGGTGGAGCTACAAACGCATGTGTGTCAGCATAGCGGCAGATTCAAAACTCTAATGGTGGACGACTGCTTCTCACTCAGGGCTGTCTATGCTAATGAAGGAGAGATCGTCACTGATGGCTGGGACTTTTCCACCCCGATGACATATACAAAGGGAGAATGTCAATTAAAGTGTTTCTACAGACTATTTTTATGAAGTGTGATTATAAAAAAAATTTAATTTATCAATTTTTACCATTGGAGGCTGGCTATATTCACACACTGTTGCCACACACACTGTTTAAATTATAAAAGAGATTTTTGCCTAACAGGTCCCGTTTAAATATGGTTGTGAGATAATTAAGATCATTTCTAAAAGGACACCACATACTAGTGAAGTTTTCAAAATCACCGGAGCCTTTCAAATTGAGTCTTAATTTTTTCCAAACACAAAAATGGTAACACATATTTTGCCCATCGTTTAAAAGAGGGGGAGAATGATTGTTTCCAATTAATTGCCAAAAGAGATAAAGAGTTGTGTTCGATTTTTCTTTTGGACAAGTGATTCTCATCACATACCACACTAAAGATGGCAGTTACAGGGTTGGGAGTAACATCTTTACCTAATATACTGGACAGGGATAAGAAAATGTAAAATGACATTTTTCTAATTATGCACGTAGCTCATTTAGTCATTTTAAGGCAACAGGTTTACTCACTTTAACTAAAGTCAGGTAATTGCTGTTGGGGTGGTCCAGAGTATCTTTTAAAGGCTTAAATCACATTATTTTTTCACATATCTTACCTTAATTTCATAATGCTGCTCAGCTAACATGAAAACGACGATCATATTTCCTGTTTTTTTCGAAGGGCTCAAATTGGTCAGCTAACCTAATGTATTGTTATTCGTGGATCGGCTCCATGTCACCAGGAAACGTCATGCCTCTTACTAGCATGCAATCTTGTGTAAATAATATCAGTGCAGCCATATCAGTTTGAGCCTAAATCAGACACAGAAAAGGAAGAGGACATAGCTGAACCCATGCAAACATGACTCTTGCAAGATGTTTCGGAATGGTATGGCATTTTACCTTTCTCTTCTACTAAAGTCTCTGTGACCATGCCCCTTCACTGTGCGTTTCTGGGCGTTTATGAAATCATTAACCCAGATGTATTTTTTTTGTAGCTTTGCTAATCTAACTCTGTAAAAGCCAATGTCTCCCTTTGCATTGGACTTTGAGCGTCTTACATTCAAAGATGTTGTTTATGATGACACAGCTACATTACACATAAACTAAAGTTTAAAATATGATATCGTAGTGGACCATCCCTTTAAAAGCAATGGTTTAATCACTTAAAAAAAAGTAAAATCACCTAATATTTACAGTGTACTTCTACAATTAACACTTTTTACAATGTACTTAACAAAAGAATACAAGCGACTTCTGATTTTGTCAGCAGATTTTGTTGTTTATTTCACAAAAACACATGGAAAAGGAGGCGCGTAACTTAAAGTTAGCAAGGAAGATATCAATTTTCCCTGTCAATTTTCCAAATTGTATGTTATTAATTTTATTTTAAACAATTAATCTATGCCTGTGTTATTGTTATTATTTTGACCTCATCATTTCTACCCAAAACCAGTAACGACTGGATTGGTGATATGTTTTGTATTTATATCATTTAGTACAGTGTTATTCATTCATTTTCATTTCGGCTTAGTCCCTTTATTAATCTGGGGTTGCCACAGCGGAATGAATCGCCCAGTACAGTGTTATATTTATTATAAATGATTTATTAATGTGTGTTATTAATCAAAATAACTTTCCCTGCCTCTTGCAACGTCATATCAGTTGAAGTATTCCCTGCCAACAGTAAACCACAACAATCCAATGATCCAGTTGATTTCACGTGTCTCAATGGGGAAAAGAAAATCACAGCTACTTTTTTGTCATCATGTAGACATTAAACTCCTGTCTTACAATCCACTGTAAGCTGATCTGCCTGCATCCAGCCAACAAGTTTTTACTTTAATATACTTCAAAATAGGAAAGAAAGACTATTTCAACATTTGTGCTATCTTTATGAAGATATTAATGTAAATATTGTTATCATTTTTTTATTTGATTTTATTTTTTAAGGGACAGGCTCTCATCCGATGGCACCAGACCAATGGCTTTTGTAGTGCCACGGGGCAGCCTACTGTCAGGAACCAATCAGGAAGTTTCAGAGTTTGCCAAAGCAGTGGCATCACCTACTACCCCAAAGTAAGCAGATGCTTTTCACTGTGGTAGACAACAAGAAAACTGTCAGTGTGCACATATGTGACATTTGATAGGATTGATGTTCGGATTTCTTTTTTAAAATTTCAATAACGTTTATTATGAAGTCTGTATTCATAATGCATCAAAAGAGCAATATCAGCAAACAATAACAGACTGTACCAGTAATTAGATACAATAACTTTTTAAAGACAAATCTCATGCTAGCAATAAAGATGTTTAAAAAGCTTTAAGTTTGAAGGTTTTAAAATGGTTCTGCCAAAATTGAAAATTCTGACATCGATTGCTTACTGTCACGTTATTTCCAAACCACAAGATTTTTAATCATTTTCAGTACACAAATGAAGATAGATATCTTTAATAAAATCTGAGCAATTTCTCCATAGTAAAATAAATTGCTTACACGTAATGTAATTACTAAGATCAACTAAGAATATACATATATTCTATAACATTTATTAATGCATTATTAAAAATCCAGTGTTGTGCTTGTTAAGCATTGCGAGTTAACAAGAACTAACAATGAACTTCATTTATCATAACTAATGTTAACGAAGATGAATAACTACTGTTTTAAATGTATTGTTCTTTGTTCATGTTAGGAAATACATGAACTAATGGAACCTTATTGTGACCAATAATACCATGTTAGATGATATTAGTTGAATTTCTCATTGAATATCCTGCAAAAAGCAGTTTTATTTGTCCACTAACTGCATGAACATGTCTCTGTTTGTGCAGATGTCTCCAGTGGTGATTGTTCTGGTGTCTGATGGGAGCAGGTGTCTGCTGGCGCGACAGGCCATGTTTCCTCCAGGCATGTACAGCGCACTCTCTGGCTTTTGTGACATGGGTGAGGCACGCTTTATTACAAGGACAAAAGTACATGATTCTTAATTTGAAAGTACAACATTTAAAAATGTTTTAATGTTTAAAAATTATTACCAAAACTTGCCATATACTGACAGTAATCATACTGATAGTTGATGATTGCAGCCAAGATTTAAAACCAAAATTAATAAAAGGATGTACCATATACAGTCATGTAAAAACTTTTGGGTACCCTATTGAATTCCATGGTTTTCAGCATGAGGTCTGGACTTACCAACTGGCCTACTTACTTACTGACTGCATTACCAACACGATCTCATGGCAGTTCGTAACTTAGTAAATCGTAATTTAGTGGCTAATTCGTATGATCTCATTCGTACAATTTAGTACGATTCGCTCCTCCCCCAATCACGGTTGGGTTTAGGGATGGGGTTTGGTGCCACGCCTGAACTCATATGGATTCGTATGAATTAGCTACTAAACTGACAAAACGTTTCTTTGTTCTAGAAGTCATATGGTTTGTTTAGTTGCAGTTTTGCAAAACTTGCAAATGTGCTGCTATGTTTTAGAGAGGAGAGGCTTTCCTCTGGTTAACACACACCTGAAGCCTCCAGACCAACAAACTGACAAATCTTCTGCTTTTAGCGAGGTGGCCACACTTGCTGATGATCAGTTCATTAAAGGCATTTGATTGCCAGTGCCTGACTGACTACTCTCTTACTCCCTGTGTTAACAGTAAAAGATGTGCTAAGTTTGTCACCCATGACTTTTCCATTTTGGCTTTATTTTTATTAAGTAAAAAAAAGGGCATGATGTAATATGTCATTTGTTATTTTTCATATGAGGGTTTATCTTCCAGATCATAGGGCCTACCAAGGACCAGATAATGTTTTACATTTACATTTAGTCATTTAGCAGAGGCTTTTGTCAAGAGTAAGGAGTTTAAGTAAAGTGTCCAGTAAATATAGAGAGAAGAGTGTTTCTACAGGTGGTTTGTCAAGCCCACTCACCTGTGTGAAGCACACTTCATAAATGTTTTGTTTTAATAAGAGTGATTGTAAGAAAATGTCTGGTGCAAATGTGCAACACTTGTGCAAGTGTTGGTTGAAGTGTCAGAGAGATGAAAGAGTGTGTTTTCTACAGGTGGTTTGTCAAGCACACTCATCTGTGTGAGATACACTCAGAATTGCATAATATTTTGATGTTTTTGTGTGGTGTGGTAAGCAGGAGAAGAGTTCCTGTTTTTGGGAGCTGGGACTGTGGATAATATTTCAGAGTGGGGTAAAATGATTGGAGTTGAAATGAAATGAAAGTATAAGTATGAAAGTATAGTTCCAAGCCATATCGGCCTAGAAAATAACAACTTTTTATTTTCTGTCTTAATGTAAATACAGAAGAGTCAAGCTTTAAATAGGAAAATTATCAAAACTTTTTTATATTTTAACTTTTACATATTTTGTCCACATATTACATATGCAAAGAAAGAAAGAAAATAAAAATAAATTCACGCACATTACAAGCCATCCCTCAAAAGACTTGTTTACAAAGAAAGACCTGTTTAAACTACAGAGTATGATGAAAAAACTCTGGTCTATTTTGTGCGAGATGCTAATGGTCTAATCCGATTCAATGATTTATGCTAAGCTAAGCTAAAAGTGCTTCCACCAGACCCAGAGATTGGCAGAATGGATTCAAAAATGGTAAAACTCAACTGTTGGGGGAGTTGTAAAATGAGCCTATTTCCAAAAAAAGTAAGTGTTTCTTTAAGTATAGTTGGTTGTTTTACAATCTGGTTAATTTACCAGATGTATTTTCTGAAATCATGTTGCAGGAGAGTCGGTGGAGGACGCGCTACACAGAGAGGTGGCAGAAGAGGTGGGGTTAGAGGTGGAGACTCTTCAGTACTCTGGATCCCAGCACTGGCCATTCCCACAAAGCTCCTTTATGTTAGCCTGCCACGCCACAATAAACCCAAACAAAACACAGGTGAGACCTGCACAATGCCTTTAACTACTTATTATAGTTAGACACAACTGGATTAAAAAAACAAAAAACAGTTATCATCACAAAATCTTTTCAAGAATATCTGTGGGTCATAGTTCACTATAAAAATTAGTGCTGGGCAAAGATTGATTACGATTAATTGCATTCAAAATAATAGTTTGTTTTGACATAATGGCATGTTTATTATGTACTCTATATAAATCCACACATGCATTAATATATTTGATAAAATGATATGTTTAAGCAGGGTAACAAGATCTAAGTGTAAGTAAGTGCAGTAAATTCATAAATATTCACAGGCACTTATCTTTATACAAAATGAAACAAAATCAAAATCTTGGTGCTTTGCATATGCATTCTGGGTGAATGCTGATGAAGAAATGTTTAAAGTTTCTTAATCTAAATCTTAATATTTTGCTCTCGTATTGACATAAAATGTAAACGATCGTTCAGTACACCAAATTAGCTCTGCAGGGACATCAAACATGAACCATCTATGATCTTGTTTAACTGTGGTAGTGGTAAACATTAATTCCAGTAGCATTATAACACAGAAGATTAATACATGAGACTTGTTGCAAACACATAATTACACATAAAGAAAGACTAAAGGATTACATGAAACGTAGCATAAGTCTTAAGTTCTATTGGAGCGTGACCATGTCTCTGTCCATTCCAAGCATGTTCCTTTCCATGTCGTAAATGCCTTTGGAATTGAATTACACATTAAAAATTGCTCTTTCTGGATGGAAGAGGTTGATTATTTGTTGAATAAAGCAAAATATGTATGTGTTTGATCGGCCACATTCGTTACATGT
>CAIGQW010012936.1:5738448-5759421 GCA_903798125.1 Danio choprae | reverse complement strand
ATTTATCTTCATTATTGGACACTTTTCTTCATATAGTGCTATTTATTTAACATGAAGTTTATTATTTTACATGAACTTTTTTTCTCCATGTCTTGTCGGACTTATTGGGCATTTTCAATAAATGGGAGTGTCACACCAAACCACTTAACAATTTTATAGTGAATATAAAAATATATGAACAATTCGGAGACAAAAACAGGTGTTAACACGACATGGGGTCCTTCAACTAATTAAAATTGCTGATTTAAAATTAGCATATAGTGTCACACCAGAGGACATGGTTTAAAGTAATAAAACAGATCAATTTCCTGGATGAAAAATTAGGCCTGAGATATTTATTAATTATTTTTGAATTTTCTTTTTAATTTAGAAGAGTTGTAATTTAATTGAATTAATAATTCATACTGGAAACATGCTAACAACATTCTAATTCATACTGTTCATATCCATCCATCCATCCATCCATCCATCCATCCATCTATCTATCTATGAATAGATGAAAAAGATAGATAGATAGATAGATAGATAGATAGATAGATAGATAGATAGACAGACAGACAGACAGACAGACAGACAGACAGATAGATATTTATAGAATTTATAGGATCATCAAGAACTTCAAGGAAAGAGGTTCAATTCTTATTAAGAAGGCTTCAGGGCATCCAAGAAAGTCCAGCAAGCGCCAGGATCGTCTCCTAAAGAGGATCGGAGTGCCACCAGTGCAGAGCTTGCTCAGGAATGGCAGCAGGCAGCTGTGAGCGTATCTGCACGCACAGTGAGGAGAAGACTTTTGGAAGATGGCCTGGTGTCAAGAAGGGCAGCAAAGAAGCCACTTCTCTCCAAAAAAAAACATCAGGGACAGATTGATCTTCTGCAAAAAGTATGTCAAATGGACTGCTGAGGACTGGAGCAAAGTCATAATCTCCGATGAAGCCCCTTTCCGGTTGTTTGGGGCATCTGGAAAAAGGCTTGTATGAAAAAGAAAAGGTGAGCGCTACCATCATCTCATGCCAACAGTAAAGCATCCTGAGAGACCATTCATGTGTGGGGTTGCTTCTCATCCAAGGGAGTGGGCTCACTCACAATTTTGCCCAAAAACACAGCCATGAATAAAGAAAGGTACCAAAACATCCTCCAACAGCAACTTTTTCCAACAATCCAAAAACAGTTTGGTAAAGAACAATGCATTTTCCAGCACGATGGAGCACCGTGCCATAAGGCAAAAGTGATATCTAAGTGGCTCGGGGACCAAATGTTGAAATTTTGGGTCCATGGCCTGGAAGCTCCCCAGAGCTTAATCGCATTGAGAACTTGTGGTCAATCCTCAAGAGGCGGGTTTACAAACAAAAACCCACCAATTCTGACAAACTCCAAGAAGTGATTATGAAAGAATGGGCCGCTATCAGTCAGGATTTGGCCCAGAAGTTGATTGAGAGCATGCCCAGTAGAATTGCAGAGGTCCTGAAAAAGAAGGGCCAACACTGCAAATACTGACTTTCTGCATAAATGTCATGTAATTGTCGATAAAAGCCTTTGAAACGATGAAAAGATCAAAAAGCAGTTTAGAAGCAAACTTTGTGAAAACTAATATTTGTGTCATTCTCAAAACTTTTGGCCACGACTGTATCTATCTAAACAAACTATTTCCAACAGGCTTTCTCAAGTCACCATAAAGTTTGCCTTCAAACTTCAGTATCTAGTTATACATTATTAATTTATTCATGTCAACAACACAACCCATATTCATTTAGCAAAAGAAAGTTGCACAAAAACCTGTTAAGTATATGATTAAAGAGAACAGAACAGTTTAAATCTGTCCTCAGATTGACGATTCTGCATCGCGTTCTGCATCGCGTTCACAAATGTCTCTCCCGCACACTTGATGGCGCCGATGCACTAAACCACGCACTATTCTGTCAGAAGAAGTATGGTAGTCAAGATGGACGCTGAGCTGTTGTTGTTTTTGGTTTCTGAGAACAAGGAACTGTTTGATAAAAACCACAGCGAGTACAAAAACACGAAACGGAAAGAAGCGCTCTGGCAAGGAATAGCAGACAAAATGGGAGTCGACGGTGAGTTTTGTTTTGCTGCAACTTGTTGTGGTAGCGGTAAAACACCATCATCACCAAGCGTTTGTGCGTTTGTTTGTGTAGTGGAAGAGGTGAAAGCTAAATGGAAAAACCTCAGAGACACTTACACCAGGAAAAAGCGACTGGAGCAGGACGGCAGTCGGAGTGGACGAGCGGCTAAGAAAAAGAAGCAATGGAAATATATGCGAGTGATGGACTTTCTCGATCCCGCCACAGAACACAGAAGGTATCCGAGTGGGTTTAACATGTGCAAACCCTTCCTCACAAATGCAGTGATATAAGAGTGCTTGCAGGGAATTTATTTCACTAAATGTCAAAAACTGACAGACAGATGTTCTGTGTGACAGGTCCTTCCCTAAAATGTTTTCATCGTTTTTTCTTTTGCAAATTAAACTTCTTTCACTAACGTTACCTTAGTGTTTTTGACGATATTGAAGATATTTATGTAAACTTTGTTCCAAGTTGTACCACTCGATATATTGTTTAAATGCATTCAATCTCTCATTTTAGTTACAAACTTCATACTATGAAATATATTATATCAGGTCTGGCTTTAAAAGTGTACCAGTTCTTATAAACCTCTTATCTACTGGCATAAAATAGGTTTTATATTCTCACATTCCTAAATTTATGTACTACTACAGTAATCTTGTCCTCTTCACTACTTTGCTGTGGTGTTTTTAGGCAATGTACAGAATAGAGTAATACAATATAACTTGTAATGTTTCAACAATTTTGTACTGTACATATGCCTTTTTATGAATCTGAATCAAGAACAGACTGCACTGAATACTGTATCCGACAATAAAATGCACTATCATCCTTTTACAAATTAGATATAAATACACACATGCAAACAAACACTCTTCACAGATCTCATTTAAATGAATCATTAAATTAAATTTTGCTTAATGATTAAATAGAATTTCTATGGGATGCTTTACATTAAAGTGTTTGTGTTTATACATAATATTAGCTAATACCAAAGCCAAAACTGGAACTAATTTAACAAAATAAGTTAAGATCACGGGGCAAAAATGAGTACACCACAAGTAATGTAAATATTAAATACAGTTTTAATGAAGAGGACAAATTGAGAGAAGCATAAAAAATGTAAACATCTCTATGATGCACTATTATGTGTTTGAGTACGATCTTAGTATTTGTTTTAATCTATAAAGATCAGGTTATGTTTGCAAATAAAATATTTATTGTATTGTCAATACCATTTTGTTATTTTGCATAAAATGACAATTGGTCAAGATAAATGTTTTCCACCAAATATTGCTTAAATTATTATTATTATTATTAAAATAATGCTTCTGAAGCATTAAACAAATGTGGTATTGTGTTGTCTAAACATTACTATAATCATCTGAAAAATGGCATCTGTTTTTGTTATTTTGACCTATTGTCATTTTATGCTATATTGACTTTATTATTGCAAATTTAGCAGAAATAATAATAATTTAAAAAAAGCTTTTCTCAAAAACATAAATTGTAAACCCAGGGAAATGAGAATTGATGCATGTATGTGTATTTATACATTTTATTACAAAAACTTTCGAGTGCATTTTTAATAATGACAACCAGTTGCTGCTGATAGAATTGAACACAATGTAGCATATTACTTTATCTTCCACTTCCTGTCTTTTAGTACTCTTTACAGTTGTTAAACGTAGGGTATGTTAAATCATATGACAAAATCAGCAGACTTTAGTCTGTTGCATTTCAGCTCAATCAACCCAGCATCATGTTTATATAAAATGTGCACGTTTACATGGTCTCATTCAAAAGCTCACATGGCAATAATTCTATTTATTTAGTGAAGTAACATGATTTAATCTCTCTGTAGCATGCTGGGAGGCAGGGTCGGAAATTAACAGTGGCTTGTGACAAAAATGCTTTACAAATTCAAGGTAAGGTGGCAAAAAATGGTCCTGCACAATTAGAATAAATTGTCAATTTGTGGTATGACATTTAGATATTTTTTTTTGTTATCTCACTGAGAATAAAACCAGTGAAACTAAGACAGACATTAATACTGGCATTTCTGTAATAATTTGTTATTGGATAACTATAGCTAGATTTTAACGTGCCTTTTTTTTATTTTATATATAGTTGTTTTATATTATTATTTTATATAAGTCATAATTATGAGCCCTCCTGTGAATTCTTTTTCAAATAGTTCCTAAATGATGTTTAACAGAGCAAGGAGTTTTTCCACAGTATTTCCTATAATATATTTTCTTCTGGAGAAAGGTTAGTTTGTTTTATTTTTATTTGTTTTATTTATTTTAGTTTGTTTTATTAATTTTCAAAAAAACATTTTAAGGTCAATATTATTAGCCCCCTTAAGCAATATTTCCTTCGATTGTCTACAGAACCACTGTTATACAATGACTTGCGTAATTACCCTAACCCCTTAATTAACCTGGTTAAGCCTTTAAATGTCACCTTAAGCTGAATACTAGTATCTTTAAAAATATCTAGTAAAATATTATGTGCTGTCATGGCAAAAGATAAAAGAAACCAGTTATTAGAAATGTGTTGAAAAAAATCTTTGTTAAACAGAAATCGGGGGAAGAAAGTCTACAGGGGGCTAATAATTCTGACCTGTATATAATTATCAGTGAATTTTAAAATATGTAATCTCAACATCAAGCGCAATAATCAACAAAGATTTCTTTCTAAGCAGCAAATGTTTTATTTACAATTGGAAATCCAGAAATCGATTGTCTCTTAATGAAAAGTTAATTTCTGACCCTGCTGGGAAGTCTATTTATTTAATTCCCATTTGAAAACGTTGTTTGTTATGCTGTTCTGTATTGTAATGAAGCATGCACAACCTCCAGATTATTCACTATGGTTTTCGCCGGTCTACAGTGTTATTCTGGACAGCAAAATGGAGGATGACGAGCCAGATGAAGACAGCGGGGCGGAACCAGCCAGCACCAGCACAGGGACGTCTGTGACCAGTCCAGAACCGATGAGATCCGGCATTGTAAAGCGGAGGAGATCAGAGACACTTGAGCTGTTGGAGAAATATCTGGCAACTAAAGATGCAAAGGACAGAGAGAAAGACGAACAGCAGCAGGACGAAGTCGATTTATTCCTGCGGAGTTTAGCACCTGCATTAAGACGCTTACCTGCTTCAAAACAATCCTTGGTGAAGCTTCAGATCCAAAAAATACTTCATGATGCCGAGTTTGGACAGCCCAGCTTTCCACAGATATCCTCAGTGTCGCCAAGTAATCAGTTGTTACTACAGTGTAGTGTTGTAAAACCCAGTTGAAATGCTTTTTTATTAAAAAAACATAAATAAATGTGACTTTAAAAGTTGTGACTTTTGTAATGGTTCTATTATATATATAAAATAGACATATTGATAACTTTAGAAACCACAAATGTAGACGTTAATACTGATCTAAACAAGTTGTTTAATTTTTATTATATTTAATATATAACATTATATTCAAAATGTTTAACACTGAAACAGGAAAATATATATACACATACAAAAAGCTACCTTGAAACACTTGAAATGTCACGTTATTTAATTCCACCGCAGGAAATCCACGAGAGAGTGTGAACAGATTTGAGTTGCTAACAATGGGTTGGTATCTGTTATAAAGTGTACTTATTGTTATCTACAAGGTTATATTTGGTTGACATAACCCCTTTACTTTTTCTTGCCCTTCCTTCCAGCTGCTGGTTTCTTGCAGTATTTTGCCTCCAGATCTGAGATGAGGGAGTTGAATCCATTTTCTTTAGCCTTTTGTCTTTGCTAAATATTAGACAGAAAGACAGAGTATTAATGAGTGCAGAAATACTCATTCATCACACTGAGTGCTCCCCCAAAATAAGGGAAAGATCTTGATTAAATCTGAACGCATGTAAATGCCCAAGGAGTTTATTTATTTTTTTAAAAGGTAACATTTTTAAACAGAATTCAATTAAATTCATAAATAATGGTTTTTTTTTTTCTCGTTTATTTACGTGTTATTGTGATCTTGATCTCTGCTATGTTGACTATTGATGTTGAAAATGTAAAACTGAAGTTTAATGAACAGACTTTTGTTGATATTTTAGTAGTTTAAAACAATATATTGTATAAGAAACAGAGAATATGATCACACTTTACAATAAGGTTTTATTAGTTAATGTATTAACTAATAGTGAACAATAGTTGTTGAGCATTTATTAATCATTCGTTCATTTTTCTTCAGCTTAGTCCCTTTATTCATTAGGGGTCACCACAGCAGAATGAAACGCCAACTCATCCGGCATATGTTTTACACAGCGGATGCCCTTCCAGCTGCAACCCAGTACTGGGAAACATCCAAACACACTCATTCACGCACATACACTACGGCCAATTTTAGTTTATTCAATTTCCCTATAGCACATGTCTTTGGACTGGGGGAAACCGGAGCGTCCGAAGTAAACCCACCCAAACACGGGGAGAACATGCAAACTCCACACAGAAATGCCAACTGACCCAGCCGGGACTCAAACTAGCGCTCTTCTTGCTGTGAGGCGATGGTGCTAACCACTGAGCCACCTTTTATTAATCATAGCTCAACATTTACTAATGCATTATTAAAATCCAAATTTATGCTTGTTAATATTAATGCAGCATGAGTTACACAAATGTACAACTGTATTTTCGTTAACAAACATGAAGAAATACTGTAATAAATGTTTTGTTCATTGTTTGTTCATGTTAGTAAATGCATTAACTAATACAACCTTATTGTAAAGTGTTACAGAGGATCTCTATTAAGTCTGTAAAATAACAGAAAAAGTCCTGACAATTCATACCAGGTTTTTGTACCACAATTTACACCAACCCAGACAACATATCACTCACTCACTCATTCCTTCGACTTGGTCCATGATTTATCAGGAAACCCAGACAATATATCCATTTAAACTATTAAAAATGTCAACATCAGAAGTTGTTGGAGAAAAGATGAAGATCCCATAATGAAATTCAAAACCACAAATGAATGGGGGGAACACAATTCAGAATACAATTCAGAAAACTTTGCGAATATTTTTTTTACGCTGTGGCCAAAATTTGTGGGAAATCTGCCTCAAAAATAAAAATTGTAAGCTGCTCTACATTTTGCATTAAATTGAGCATTTAGAGAATCACAAAGTTCTGCAGGGATTGCTCAACACAGCGGCTGCCTGCTTTTCTGTTCATTATAGGTCATTGAAATTCAGCTTCTTAACCAGTAAAAGTCAGGGAATTTGACATTTGGCTTAAGGCATTTTTTGGCATTTTTTTCGTATTCATATGTGAAAAATTCGTCACGTAAACAAACCTTGCACACTGAGTCTGATGCGTATTAATGAATCCATGACGGGAAAAAAACGCAAAACATTTCGGAGTCAGTTCAAGCAGTGACACTCTGTTCTCTCTTCTCCAAAGTAGAAAAAGAAAGAGGAATAGGCTGCGTATTATGTTCATCCAACACTGTATAGAGAGGAAGGAGAGTTCAGCTCATTAACAAAGAGCTGCGCTGGATTATCCCGAAATGCTAAGCTTAGTTCAGGAAATCAGTGGAATGGAATTTTGATACATTGCTTGTGATACTTCACACATTCACGTACGTAAACAAATCCCGAACAGAGACTGGCAGTACCTATAGACATTATAATAGATGTTGGCCATGTTGATGTGTCGAAGCAACAGACCGAAAGCGGACCATGCTTTCTATCATAATATCTATGGGCAGTACGTCAAATGTATGGACACGGACACACGGACGGACACACACAGCAGGTCCGATTTGCGCCAGTCACTGAATCCAGCATATAGGGGTTCTCGACTGTCCGCCATATTCTGTCTTTATTTTATGCACTGTCAAAGTTATCTGTAGCTCAAATGACAGCATTCTGTATTGAGCTTTTTGCTTGTACAGTGGCTCTGAACTCTCAAAGCAGTGTGTCAATACAATTGACACAATGTGAGGTCGAATTATTTTTTTAACGTGCGAAAATTACGGATGAATATTTTGGATTCAGTGTGCAATGACCTTCAGAGTGGGAACCCTGTCAAAGTCCACAAAGAAACCAAAAACATCCTCAAAACAGTTCTCATGTCATCAGTGCTTCAATTGTAATGTTAGGAAGCTATGAGAACTTTAGTACGCACAAAATCTAAAATAATGTGCTGCTGACGTATACTCCAGTTGTGACCATACTTTCTGTTTTGAGGATTTTTTTTGTACTTTTATGGACTTTGAATCTCTTGCCGTCTCAGGAGCTCTTGGATTTCATCTAAAATATCTTAATTTCTTTTAAAGTTGAACAAAGGTCTCAGGGGGCAAAGTGAGAGCAAGTAATGAAAGTGTTCATATTGGGATGAACGATCCATTTATATGGTAACGTAGCTTTGAATATTTCTTTCATACCTTTATCATAGCAACGAGGCTGTCTTCACTGTTCAAGCCCATTTCCTCCTGCATTTCCTCCGCCTCCTTGCGCTCTTTTTCCGCCTAGAAAGACAGGATAATGCATCAGAAAAAGTTTAAAACCTATATCTGTCGGCGTAATAGCCTAGTGATTAGCGCGCCGACATGTAAAAGCACTTCAGGGCGTCCAGAGTTCAAATCCCAGCTCAAGGACATTTCTCGACCCTACCCCTCCCTCCCACGCTCTCTCGCTCTCTCTCTCTCTCTCACTCTCTCTCACTTCGCTTCCTGTCTGATTACTGTCCTATCTAAGAAAAAAGGCAAAAACATAAATCTTGAAAAAATAAATTTAAAAAAGTGATACCAAAATGCATATCAATACTTTGAAAAGAAAATGAGAGTCATCCACCTTTCTTTTACGGATGTTCTTCTTCTTGACGCTCTCATGAGTGAAGGCTTTGTAGGCCGGCACCTCTTCAGCATCAATGGCTTTCTGCAGGATGTCTTTAACACGAGGCTCATCTTCAGAAGTACAGCACAGGGCCGACTCCATGATCAGATCCATGTCACCTTCGTGTTGTAAGTACAGTCTCTTTAAGTCTTCCACCTCTTCGTCTGAGCCTTTATACTGCTTCTCGAAGTCCAAGATGTCTTGCAGTGTGATCTACGGCAGAAGTGTCACAATACTGCTCATTTTAGCAACTGGTACAAATGAAATCCAAACTAACCACATGATTTTGCTAGCTCACATTGCTAGTTTTGTGGTGAACAATTGATCTGTGGATGTCATTAAGAAAAAAAACATTTGTTTGCCCTTGTAATTTAAAATTGAAATCTGAAAATGCACTTCCTGTTTGTTTTCAGTTCAATTCTCAGATTAGGTCTGTCTGAGGTACTGGGCGTGGCTAACACTTAACCACGCCCTCCAACTGTCAGTTTTGACAACAAACAGAAATAGTGAGGAGGAGTCTGTTAGGCTGTAATAACTCTCTTGAAACCCTTTTCCCGGTCTTTCTGAATTAAATGTCTACTTTACTACATCCAATCAGCTCGCAGTAGAAAAAAAAACAAGCCACGCCCACCATTTTCTCATTTAATATTCCGTTTCTTTAGGAACTGCATCATAACACTAAAACATTTGGTTGCAGCTTAAAGTTCATGTGGACTTTAAGAGATTAGTTCACCCAAAAATTTTAATTCCGTAATTATTTAATCATCCTCATCTTCAGAGCACAAATTAAGATATTTCAGATGACATCTGAGAGCTCCCTCATCCTCCATAGACCACAACGCTCCACAGAGATTCAATGTCCACAAAAGGAACCACAAACATTGACTTCATGTGATGCCATTGGTTCAACTGTAATCATATAACCTACTTTGTTCACCAATGTTTTCTTTTCCTTGCCAGAATGTCCCTTTACTACAGGCAAGTACAGGTTCTCTTTAGTGTTGGCTGTTGCTGTTTTGATGGAGGTTTTCAACATATTAAGCAGCATAACTGATTTCAGAATTGATAAGAAATGTTTCTTGAGTGCCAAATCAGGTACATTTTCATGACACATTCCCATTAGTCAACAGCGCAACATGCTGGGGCCGTATTGTACATAGGGTCCAATTTCGCTGCATGTAAAAATGTATGTGACAAATAAAGGCTTCATCATCATCATCATCACAAGAAATACCTTGGGAAACAATCTCCTCCAGTGCTCCTCCCAGTTGCGGTCTTGATCAAGGGAGACAGACTCTTCATCAACGATTCCTTGTTCATCATAGACCGCTCTTTGTTCCTTGTCTGCTAACACAGCATATACCTTACCCAGGACCTGTGCAAATGATGAAAATGATCATTAAAGGATGCATTTAACTTTTTCTCTGTCACCATTAACTTATATTAATGGTGTATACAGTTCAATACAGTTGTATATACAGTTCAAGTCTTAATTAATAGCCCTCTTCCCCAAACTTCTGTTTAACGGTTTTAATAACTAATTTCTAATAACTGATTTCTTTTATCTTTGCCATGATGACTGTATATATTTTCAAGATACTAGTATTCAGCTTAAAGTGACATTCAAAGGCTTAACTAGGTTAATTAGGAAAGTTAGGTTAATTAGGTAAATCACTGTATAATGTTGGTTTGTTCTGTAGACAATTAAAAAAAAATATTGCTTAAGTAAGCTAATAATATTGACCCTAAAATAAGTTATTAAAATTAAAAACGGCTTTTATTCCAGCCAAAATAAAACTCTCCAGAAGAAAAAAAATATTATAGGAAATGCCGTGAGAAATTCCTTGCTCTGTTAAACATCATTTGGGAAATATTTGAAAAAGGACACTAATAATTTTGACTTCAACTGTATGCATCACTTGGCATTAGATAAACAGAAGTTACCTGGAACTTGGAGGTGGCTGATTGATCACCAGGAGCTCTGTCTGGATGAACCTGCAGAGAGACTTTATAATATCCGCGTCGGACCTCCGAGTCTGGGGCTTCTTTACAGACGCCCAGGACTTCATACAGATTGGAGGTCTTGAAGAGCTCCTCACACTGATCCAGCAAACCCATGACTGTCTGTGTGGAGAATAAAACCTCCAAGTCACTCACTGATACATTAACTAGAACGAATGTGCATGGTGCAAAATAACGTACGTTTTTCAGTATGCTTAAATATTTTCACTAAGTTTGCAGATAAATACAGTTGTACACATATAGCTCATTGTACAAATATAACAAAGTTAATTCAAAACAATTCAACGTAATGGCTTATTACCGATCTTACCGGAGAGAATATAGTACCGTAGATAAGTGACACGGATAACAAACTTGTTCAAATGTGACCGATAACAGAAAAACAACTGACTGCTTTCAACGCACAACTGCACTTGTAGCTTCCTATGGATGTCAGGGCGCGCCAAAATTTTAGCGCTTTTTGTTTGCGTCACGTGACGTCATGACGTGATTTGGCTTTAAATTCAATTTCTCACAGAGGTTTCTTAAAAAGATACCAACTTCTTATGTGAAATATACATTTTTAATTACTTCACTTAGATTAATTGATAATAAGAAATGTACTTCTTTTTTTTTAATTGTACAAAAATTGTGTTTTTATTCGTCTACTGTATTCTTTATAGTGTTTTACAGAAATAATAATAATCTCACAATTAATTCATGAACAATTATATTTTATACGTTGCCGTTCTTTAAACAATTCTAAAATGTACACGTAATATAATGATACAATAATTTTTGGTCCATAAACAGTCAACAGCGAACTTTTATTATGCATTCTAGAACCCGGATTGTAAATGTTAGCCGTTGTTGTACTTCCGTTTATTGCAACCTAAACTTGTTTGTCGTTTTTTGCTCACTTTGTCGACTCCACAATTCAGAATCGCCGGCAATGTTTGGTACTTAATTAACCTCGCGACTTCAAGGGGTGTGATATTCGGTTTCAGGCAGAATGTCTCGCTGCGTCGCGTTACAGACGCATCTGGCGTCCGTGATTGAGGCTTTAGTTCACGCCGCGATCGCTGAAATGGGCAAACTTATGGAAGAGGAGGCTCTGTCGTGCCTCACAAGCGATGTTGCAAATGACCAGCGTGAAAACACAGAGACTGAGTCGAGAATAAGGATGGAAAATGAGGAGAAAATGGTGAGTTTGCAAGATAATGTTGTTTAGAGATCTGCGGCCTGCAACCTTAAACATGCGACGCGTTCACAGCCGTATAAGCGCACGGGTGCACATACTATAAAGATCAGTGCGGGGTGTGCGCAGGTCTAAACGCGTCTGTCTTCAGTTTTCACCGCAGCAAACAGTCTGCATTATTTAGGTGTACCACTTATGTTTGTCGCGATCACAACTGACATGATACACTAGTCGTGAATTAGCTTTAGTTATAAATAGTGCTAATGTTGTTTTAAAGTCATACTTACATGTGATTTCAGATATTCAAAGTAACATGGTAAACAATATAGGGAGCGTGTCACAAGTTGTCACTGAACGAATGTGTGAATATTAAACCAGCTTTACCTCAATTTATTAAACATGTATCTTTTCTAATTTCATTCATTCATTTTCTTTCGGTTCATTTCACTGTGGAATGAACCGCCAACTTATCCAGCATATGTATTACGCAGCGGATGCCTTTCCAGATGCAACCCAGTACTGGGTAACACCCATACACACTCATTCACACACATGCACTATGGCCAATTTAGTTTACCCAATTCACTTATAGCGCATGTCTTTGGATTGTGGGGGAAACCGGAGCACCTGGAGAACATGCAAACTCCACACAGAAACTGGCCCAGCCGGGACTCAAACCAGCGACCTTCTTGCTGCAAGGTGACAGTCCTAACCACTGAGCCACCGTGTCGCCCTTTTTCTAATTTCAGTAAAGTTTTTTTTTTAGCTGTTTTGATGGAGGTTTCGTGTAACTAAAAGATTCACATCTAAATTATGACCCATTATATGAAATGCGTCAAATTTATGCTGCAGATAACATAATTTCCCATATTTCGAGGTCACTTATTTCTATTTGAAGTATTTGTTAGATGAATAAAAGGCATATTTCATGAGTTACACAATGTTTATTGAAGCACATTATTAAGCAGAGTATTGAAAAAGGAAAGAACACTGATCAAAATGGCAGAAAACCCCCAATTATCTGCATTAATATGGCATATATTATAAATAATATAAGCTTATCTTTATATGTTTATATATGATATAATTTTTGAAATCTACTGTAAGTTAAAACAAAGCAGTTTATTCCTTAGTTTGTAAGAATAGTGATTTTAAATACATGTAAATCTAAATTATACCCAAGTAAATGAAGTAAAATTAAATGAAAGCTTGTCTGAGGATTTTGTGAAACTGACGCAATGGAAACGAGCTTGTTGCCAGATACCTCAATATAGTCAAACATTACCTAAATGATCGGATGGTGTATTTGTATATAAATATAAATTACAAATAAGTAGAGATGTGCAATATTGACACACAATTCATTAATACAATACAACATGCTAAATAATGCAATATTCATTATGCGAGACAATATTTTCACATATCGGTTTCAAATGATATAACCAACATGCGCTCCATATTATTTAAGCTAAAAATAAAGTCGAGTTACTTCCTGCTTTCCTTACGTGGCTAGCTTGCTCTGTGATATGTTAGCATCTGATGAAATTGGTACAGTTTTGAGGGGGGGGTTTAATAAGAAAACTAAAGAAACTCTTGTATTAAATTGCTCATTTAACACAAAACGTTGCTATATGTATATCACAATATGCACATTTGCAATATTTTGATCGCTTTGATAACACGCAGCCCTAATAGTAAGTTATCTATTTTTTCTTACAGAAGCAGTTTGCATCGGTTATGGAAGTATTGGGCAATGAGGCTCTTGGGAAAATAATAAAGCTCGTGGATGAAACCAGATTTCTGTTGAACCTGGAGTGCAAAACGTTTTCAGGCAAAAGGGCAAAGCGGCCAGGCTGCATCTTGAACATTCTGTCTGCTGGAGGACTAGGTATGTTACAGGCATAAAGTAATATTACACTTCTGTACAAGGAGGATTGTTTAATAGAAATATAATAACTTTTTAAATCAATGTCATGTGTATTTTGTAGAAGAGGAACATTCTTATGATGGAAGCGCTAAAAGCCTGGAGATGAAAACTGAACATGAGGTAAAACTTTATTAAATATTAAAGCTTTAGGTCACCCAAAAATGAAAAGTGATTACTCTTAATTGTGACCTTTGTCCATCTTCAGAGCACAAACTAAGATATTTTAGCTTGAATCGGAGAGCTCCCTCATCCTCCATAGACAGCAATGGTCACGACTTGTTCAAAGTTTAGAAAAATATCCTCAAAACAGACCATATGCCTTCAGTGGTTCAATTTTATTTTAGCAAGCTACAAGAATACATTTGTGCGAACATGAAAATAGCATTATTTAACCGCATCTTTTCCTCAGTGTCAGTATATTGCGCACATTCACATATCACGCTTGCTTGCGCCTCTGATGTATTACCTCATATGCGCCACAGTGTTCGTGAACATGCACAATATACTGACACCAAGGAGAAAAAAAGCTGTTGAGTAAAATCATTATTTTTGCTTTGTGTGCCCAAAAGTATTCTTGTAGCTTGATAATATTTCGATTGATTGTTTTGAGGATTTTTTTTGTATATTTCTTGACTTGTCAAAGCCCTTGCTGTACATGGAGGATGAGGGAGCGCTCCGATTTCACCTACATTTTGTCAAATTTGCGAAGTTTTCAGGTGTTTGGAATGACATGAGGCTGAGTAATAAATAACATCATTTAAATTTTTAACTCTTTAAAAATATTTAGCTTATTAATAATGAGGTTTAAATGTCATAAGTAGTGCATGTGTGAGAGCCAGATTTTGTTTTCAGCTCAAATCAGCTGTTGACAGAACACATTTCATGTAATTCTTCATATTTAAGATTAGGCAATTATTTAGTTGCCACATAACTAGGCCTGTCACGATATCTATTTTTTGTCATACGATATATTGCACCAAAATATATTGCGATAAACGATATTATTGTGATTTTTGTTTTAATTTTATTTATCAATTTTTTTTAAGGCCATTTTATGCCACTCATCATATAATGCCTGAATGACAATATAATAACATCACAGTGCAAGTACACTTCTCCAAAGAACACATCATATTTTATTCTGAGGAATGTTTAATTTAATTATAGTTATTTTAACAATTTAATAATTAATAAATGTAAAACAAAGTGCAAGGTACAAAGTAACAGAGGCTGTGATATCTGCTACCAGATCTATTTTCAGTTGTCAGAGACCCACATGAAAATATACTATAGTAATTTATAGTAACTACTACAGTGTTTTTTAACCATACTGACACTGACACCTCCAATAGAGATAGAGATGTTGCACAATCAGCTAAAATGTTGCTAAAATTGGTTATGTATGGGCAATATATATTGCATCACCAAAAATGATTGAGGTCATGTCCATGTGTTGTGCGATAAGTTGATATATTGATTATTGTGACAGGCCTACGTATAACCATGTGAGTTATTATTATCTGATGGCAGATAGACACTGCTTCATTTTTCAAGCCTCGTACAGTTGTTTTGTAAACACAGCGTATTATTTATTTACTTTTAGTTTTTTTTTAGAAAAAAATGATGTTAAACAATGCCTGACAGTTGACAGTTCACCATAATCATGGGCTATGATCGCTCTGCAAGGCTTAATGCTCAAATCAGATTTTTTTCTCAGATCAGATTTTTTTGCATAGCTGTTCGCATTGTTGTTGTAAATGTGGCCAGTATCATATTTGCACTGTGAATAGGTCATGGTCCTAAACTAACCTGCATGTGCAAAAGTACAATTACGGACAGCACAAAATGTCTAATAATGCACAGAATGTGTATACTGTATGAAGTGAGTTAGCACGTTGTCATATTAGGTTTAATATGATGAACTGTAAAGGGTTGTTCTGCTACTACTAATGTGTATTTTGCCATCTGAAACCTAAAATAAGTCTCTTGTGATCATTTGTGATTTTGTGCGTGCCTTTCTGACCACCGGTGTAGTGAACTCATCAAGGGTTAATAAGCAGCCGCAGACTGAACTGTGAAGGCGGAGTTGGTTCATCTCTGTTTGCAGAGTCGGATCTCTCGATAACTTAGCCTACTGTGCAGAAGGGGGGGCTTTGGGTGCTTGAGCACCTGCCGTTTTTTTTCTCTTGGAGAGAAAGTTCCCCCTTAAAATGAAAGTGCCCCCTCCTTCGCCCATGGATTCCCTATGCGCAACAGCCCTCAATCCGCTCCCCAATCATTACCAGTTAATTGGTTAACAAGCGCCAGTTTTGCCTTCAAAAAAATTTTTCAAAATGAACAACCAACTTTCTGTGGTAAAGTAATTGCCCTGTGTGCTATTCTACTATGCTGCTGAGGAGTAGATGACATTTGCAGCACTGAATTAAAAATCAGATTCCATACGGTTTGGGCTGTTCACACTGTCAAGACAAAAACAGATCTGAGTCACATGTGGGCAAAAGAATCAGATTTGGGCCACATTTGCCTGCAGTGTGAACGTAGCCATGGTGTGTATTAGAGTCTTGCATTTATATTATTAATAATACTTCACTAAAAATAAAAAACAAAGAGTATTTTATCATGTACTAATCTTTGTGCCTTCTGTGTAATGTAGACAACACAAAGTGAAGTCTGAAAATGTTACGATATTGTTTATAAACTAATCAGTAGTGTATTTAGATTTTTAAAAGTCACAGAATCGCTGTAATTTTTTATGGTTAATTACATAACTACTTTATGCTCGCAGTCTGTTGCGGTCACAGAGGACCGTCCAGAATCCCCAGTGATGTTGGCAGTGACGATCAGAAATGAATTCGGAAAAGTTGATTTGAAGTCCATCACTACTGGTATGCTAATAGTCTTTAGGCTTTTTCAACCCTTTTTTATTTTTACCAACACTTGACCTGTTATTTGTATATATTTTTTTATTTAATAGGTTTATGTACAGACTTAAACATGTGGCATGTGCATTCTTAGATTAACTTTGTTCTTGTTAGATAACAAGATTTGTCATAGACATTTAAAATTGTTTTGTTGTTGTTAAATTGATTGCTTATATTGTCCTTCTCTTTTGTATGTTGCTTAGGATAAAAAAAAGTCTGCTAAATAGATGTAAAATATTATTTATTTCTGTGATGGCAAAGCTGAACGCTTATTCAGTCTTCAGTGGTATACGGAAGTTATTTAATATGTTTATTTGGTGCATACGAAAGCTTTCTTAAAGGAATAGATTACCCAGAAATGAATGTTTCCTCACCATTTCCTCACATTCAGAGTGGTACTTTAATTCATTTCTTTTTTTCTTAAAAAATATTCTTAAGAATGTTGGGGAAAAAGTCCAGGAAGAAATAAATAATATAAGTCAATGGCTGCTGCTTTCCAACATTTTTCAAAACATCTTCCTTTGGGAAAGAAACTCAAACAACAAGTGAAGAGTGAGTAAATGAGGACATAATTGTCAGTTTTGGGTGAATTATAGCTTTAATTGTCATTTATAGAAAATGTTCTGCTAACATTTTTGTAGAACACATGATAAATTACCATTCAGAAGTTTGGGATGAGTATGACTTAAAAGTGACAGTAATTATTAAACCTTCCAAGTGTCAAAGTATCATGGAAATTTAAGACCGTTACCACACACAAAGTATTTTTAGCATTGATTAAAATACCAAATGGAGAAGGATTAGTTTGAATGATCATATAACAAAAGTCTGAACTGATTACTGATAAATATTTAGTAATGAATTTTTAAAATAGAATTTTACGTTATATTTTCATTTATTCATTTTCCAGATGATTTAATCCCATGTGGCTTACAAATTTATACTGTTATTAATGCAGCTTTGGTGAAGTCTTTTCCAAACTTTGTCTGATAGTGTAAATGGTAAAGTGAAGTTTACACATTAGTTTACACCATAAACGCAGTCAGCCAATGATTATTCGCTTGTTCCCCTGACAGGTCACTTGAACAATACTTCAGAAGATGGAGTAGCGTCTGTTTTGCCAGAAGACAGCAGTGAAGGACCACCAGAAGCCGTTGCTCTCTTTGGAAAGAGATCCTTTATTTGTTCGGACTGTGGAAAGAGTTTCTCTTCCCAAAGCAACCTCAAATCCCACCAGCGCATTCACACCGGAGAAAAGCCATTCGGCTGCGGCCTCTGTGGCAAGGCTTTCGCTCACAAACAAAGTCTGTCCGACCACCAGCGAGTCCACTCAGGAGAAAAGCCGTTTGTTTGTAAAGTCTGCGACAAATCCTTCGGGAAAGCGGCACATCTGAAAACCCACGAAATCATCCACACTGGCGAAAAACCTTTTGCGTGTAACGTTTGCGGAAAGAGATTCAACATTGCTCAAAATCTGGCCAGGCACCAACTCACTCACACCGGCGAAAAGGAGTTCAAATGTTTAGTGTGCCAGAAAAGCTTCACGCGGGCCGTAACGCTGAAGACGCATCAGCTCATCCACACGGGTCAGAAACCGTACTCGTGCGTGTCTTGCGGGAAGGCTTTCCGTCACGCGGTTAACCTGAGAAACCACGAGCGCATCCACACGGGCCAGCGACCGTTCAGTTGTGACTTGTGCGGCAAGACTTTCCGCCAGGCTGTCAATCTGAAAATCCACAAGCGAATTCACACGGGCGAAAAGCCTTTCAGCTGTAAGGAGTGCGGGAAGAGCTTCAGTCAGCAGAGCAGTCTCATTACACACAGCCGCACTCACTCCGGGGAAAAACCCTTTGGCTGTAATTACTGCGATAAGTGGTTCAATAATTCCAACAGCCTGAAGCTGCACCAGAGAGTCCACACCGGCGAGAAACCCTACTATTGTGAGCAATGTGACAAGTATTTCAGTCAGGGAAGCCACCTGCGTACTCACAAACGCCACATTCATGGAGGAGGGAAGCAGTACATTTGCGATAAATGCGGGAAGAGGTATGCGGATCCTCGAAATCTTAAATTGCATAAGTGCTTTTATGCTTAGACTTGGTGTTGAGGACATTTGCCACTGTAGGGGAATTCTGAGCCCATTTCTTTCTATGATATAAACTATGGTGGCTAAGAGAGTGACTTGTAACAAAGGAGCACTCCAATTTTTTTAATATGCTCATTTTACTGTTCCCCTAGAATTAAAGAGTTGAGTTTGACCATTTTGCACACATTCAGCTGATCTTTGGGTCTGTTGTAGCACTTTTAGCTTAGCTTAGCATAAATCATTGAATCGGATTAGACCATTAGCATCGCACTCAATTTTCAAAAATCATTTTCCTGTTTAAAGCTTTAGCTGTAGTTAAATTGTGTACTTAGACCGATATAAAATTAAAAGTTGCAATTTTCATGGCTGATATGGCTAGGAAATATGATATGGCTACTCTCATATGGCATAATAATCATACTTTGCTGCCATAGCATGGCTGAAGCAGGTGCAATTTTATTACATGGAGCTGTTACTAAGCTGGGGGCTATTTTCAGGCACTGAGTAATATTGTACCTGCTGCAGCCAATGTACGGCAGTAAAGTTCCTTTCCTATTATGCCAGAATGGGCGTATAGTAGCCAAATCAGCCTAGAAAATAGCAAGTGTTCATTTTCTGTCTGTCTTCGTACACACTGCAACTACAGAAGAGACGAGATTCGAATAGGAAAATTATAACAACTTAAATAGTGAGTATATAGTGAATAATATATATAGTGAGATGCTAATGGTCTAATCCAATTCAATGGTTTATGCTAAGCTAAGCTAAAAGTGCTCCTGCCAGACCCGGAGATCGGCTGAATGGATTCAAAAATGGTAAAACTCAACTGTTTAACTATAGGGGAGTTGTAGAATGAACCTATTCCCAAAAAAGACTGAGTGTTCCTTTAAGAAAACGTGTCCAAATAGAAAAACACTAATAAATTAGGAAAACATCTTCAGTTCACAACACACAGTAAATCCTAAGAACGCATGCTAATACAGAAATGTGCAGACCACAGTGGAGACCCCAAACAACACATGGGTTTTGTGAATGCCAAACTGATGATGTTTTCTTAATTTGCTAGTGTTTTTCTATATGCGTGTGTGTTTTCTTAACTTGCAGATCTCTCTGTCAACTTAATAAATATATGATTGGAGAATATTATATGATTATTGAAGCAGTCACATCAATTATATTGAGGTATTTTTGTCAATACTTTGGACTGTCAAATGGCCTCAAATCTATTTTTTCATAGCTTATAATTAGTTATTTTTCATAAAGCTCTCTTTGAATTACATTTCAGGATTTACTGCTACTTAAAAGTTAGAATTAGTACATTTATTAGCACCTTTACTCATGGATCCTAAGTGAAGAGGCTTATATGCCATATTTACAGAGCTATTTTGATGTTTATTTGGTAACATAGTAAAACAAAACTCCACCAGTTGTTTTTGATATCTATAAATGATATATGAAATGATTTGGAGTATTATTTACAGCAACAGAAAGGCTGAAATATTTCAGACATAATATGGCATCCATATAGTCAAATCCAGTATTTACACTAATATTTTCATTTGCTGTTGTTGCCCTGATTTGTCACAGCATTTATTTATCATGACAATATTTCCCAGTACAGTAAATCTTGTGTGTTCAATAAAATGAAAATCAATTGTTCTTTTGTTCATCTGCCTTGTGTGTAGACAAAGTTATGATTGTTTCACTCAGCGTGATACTATCTACTAAATCTGTATGGGACTCATTACAGAATTGCGGGTACGTTTCGAGCGTTTTCTGTCTTCCTTATGCTGGAATGCTTTACAACAAATGCATATTTTGCATTCCTGTATAGTTTACATTACATTTGTTAATGTATTAATATGAAATAA